>JBBPOH010000003.1:0-49976 GCA_038091335.1 Phylloporus arenicola | reverse complement strand
CCACCGCTGCTGCACAGACCTCGGACTCGTAACAATTGGAGGGGCCGTTGCTGGCGTGTGTTCCGGACGATGTAAAGTATGTTTTGATCGGATGCAATTCTCGGTGTGAAAGAGCCTCGTTTTTCGATTTGTGCTTGCCATTAACATGCCCAAAAGATCGATTTTTCTCGCTGATTCCTCGTAGGATACTTCTATGTTCCGAAATATCGTAACACCATGCAGTGGAAGAATCGTGCCCAGCCTTTACAGCGGTTTGTCACAAGGCAATGCGGAAAACGCAATGGCAAATTCACCGTAGAGATGCAGGACCCTGTCTGTGGGAAATGTCACAGTAAGCAAGATTCTGTGGGCCAGTTGTCAGCTGTTGATCAATCAATCACCGCTCTCGAGTCTCCTACGCACGTCTCAGTTGATTCAAATGATGATGTAGATTTTTAACAACAGCCGTAACAACAGCCCGCTTAGCTCAGTGGTAGAGCGCGTCACTCGTAATGATGAGGTCGGTTGTTCAATCCAGCCAGCGGGCACGTTTTTTCTCCCTATTTTTGCAACTCGTCTCTACTTCCCCGGCGTCTATAAATTTCAACCGTGCATACTTGATTGTAGGTGCATACGATAAGAGCGAGGAAATGTTTGGTATACTATACAAATTCAGACAATATAGAGAACGAAGGCAGGACAAACAAGATACATGCAGTCGAACAACACCTTTCGGATCAACGAAACGAAGTGAATTAACAAACGGGAGAGAAAACAAAGGCCTGCGTGCTCGACGCGGTCCCAAATAACAGCTGCTTTGCATGTATACAGGGGCGAACGATCACCTCGTTTGAGCCCACTGCCCCGAGAATGGACGATGGGTGGAGGGTGCTGACAGCCGAGGGATGGAACGAGGGTACGACCATGCTCACGTCTCTTCAAAGACATACAGTCCGTCCAACTCGCCCCCGCTCACCAACCCCGCCTTGAGCGACTCAATTCCCCCATCAACATCCACGTCCACACTCGTCACTGTCATCGACGAGGGCGGCGACGTGGATCCAGTTGCAGGTGTCGTTGACGAGGAGTGTGGCGATCGCTTGGTCCCATTCCCGCTCGCATGCGCACGCGCGCTCCGGCTCCTCGGCGGCAACACGGGCGCAATCGATCCCTCTACGCGTAACCGCTTCTGCTGATTATCCTTGCCCGGCGATCGCGGACTCGCACCACTGCTCACCTCGAGTTCTTCCGAGGACCGTTTCCGTTGACGAGAAGGCGTCACCGTGGCATTGAGCACTTCCTTTCCCGTCCCCGTCCCGATCGTTGTATCCCTCCGACTGGGTGCGTCGGAGGTTATACGGGAGTCATTGACTGCACCATCGCACGTCGTTCGTTCCTCGCTTGCAAGGGGAGTATGGACCCCCACTTTAACTCTCTTTGGTGGGGTGCCCAGACGTGTTCCCCCACCTGCCTTGTTTATCCCGTGTGCATCTGGGCCGCTGGAGACATCCCCCTCCAGATCATCTGATGACCGTTTCCGTGGGTTCAGTCGGGGTGGCGCAATTTTTGTGTGTGTCAGAAGACGAGGGGGTGTATGAGGGCGTGGTGGTGGGCCACGAGTGAGTGAATCGATGGACGAATCCTCGCTCTCCTCTTCCTCCTCCTCCTCCTCCTCCTCTTCTTCTTCTTCTTCCTCCTTTTCTTCATACATCTCTTCTTCTTCCTCTTCTTCTTTCTGTGCTAACACATGTCTTGAAACCTTGTGCACTTCCTGAAGCGCAATCTCAGCTGGTTGGTGTCCTTGGTGTACCCCATTTGGGTACGGGTGTGACTGATGCACCACAGGCGTCTGTTGAGTCGGGCCAACATTCGAACACGAATTGCTGTTTGCGCTTCCGTGCAAGCTTGGTGCCTGTCCATGACTGGGTACTGTATGTCCCGCCGCCATGTTTGCACGTACCATGGCCCGCTCACAAATTGTACATCGGCAGTGATACAACGGCGCGCATGCCTCTCGCCAGATCTGCAACCGTCATGTGAACACAGCACAAATACAAGAAGAATGAGCACATACGTTTTTAAATGACTCTAGGCTGTATTGGGCCATATGCGCTAGCGTCACAGGGACGTAGGGAATAGGGTGAATCAAGCGCGGGGAAGAAAGAACAGGAGAGATAGGGATCGGAATGACCATTGAAGATGTAAGCTTCCGGTTCGCCACGTCACGTTCACTCGTACACTTGTCCTTCTCATGCGCAGGAGGCGGCGAAGGAGTCGTCTGCAACGTAGTCGTGCTCAACACCGGACTCGTCGTATGGGATCCACCGCTTCGCGACGATGTGCTGCTTGCCGAGTCTTCCTCCCGTTCTCGTTCGCCGTCCCTTTCGTGGCCCACTTCCCTCGCAGAGTCTCGATCACGCTCCCGTTGCAAACCGCCAGCAGCCCAGTCCACGCCATCAAACCATATACCAGGGGTCCTCAGCTCAGCCAGCACTTCCTCTAGCCCCATCCTCGCGACCCGCGTTGCCGGGTCTCCGGCGCCATTCGTCCATTCCATGACACACTTGCGTACAAGGTTCGTCATCGCCGGAAGGAGAATTAACCGAAGTTGTTTTTGGTATGCGTGATAAGCTTGTTCGCAGAGCGGGAAAGACGGCGGTGCGTGTGCACGAACGGTGGACAGGCGTGGGTGGATATCGTCACCATTAAACTCCATGAAGTCATTGGATGTACGAGAGGTGGGAGACGTAGGGGAGGCAGGCGATGTCGGGGAAGCAGAAACACACGTAGATGTGGATGTCACAGTCCATGGGCACGGATGCACAGCTTCGATGCGAATCATGCGACGCACAGTATGCCCTTCACGTACGTCTTCGTCTTGATCGGGCTCGCTCTCTGTGTCTTCGCCTGGGTCGCGGACACCTCCACCTGCGGGCCACGCGTAGCCGTACCATTGATCTGCGGGGTTACACCAATGTCCGTCGAGGATGCGTGTGCGTGCCCAGTCGGCGATAGCGAGCTCACGTACACCACCGGCGTCTTCTGTCAACGAGAGCAACTCTGGATCCTCGTCCTCCTCGGAGACCTCGTACTCGGAAGAATAAGCAGACCTCGGAGAGGGCGATCGAGAGCGTTGGATAGAGCGCGGTGACGGCGGCGAAGGTGAGGTGCTGCGGCCAGGGCTGTCCACATCACCGACGACAACGGGTTGGTGTACGGCACCAGCGCCGGACGAATTGTGGGCAGAGGAATGATCAGCGGCATGGCTGACGACGGGAGTGTGCGGAGCAAAATCGACGCCCATGCCCTCGCCAGCCCAGCGTGTTGCGGCGACAGCTTGTTCCATGAGTTCAGGCATTTTGGTCTGGGAACGAAGCCAGAATTTTTCCCGCGCCACGGCGATCACTTCGGCAATGGACCCTTCTCCGAGATCAATAAACGCGTCCACGGTTTGACGCGTCTCCCAGTCGGCAGACGCGTACTTGGACGGGGGATATCGGGATTGGGCAGCACGATCTTTGATAGAAATGGAACGAGACGAGCCTGGGACAAAACGGGGACCTCCAACTGCTTCGCGGTCGCGAAGGCTCAGGAAGATCCGTTGCCACAGCCATTCGCCGCGACAAGAACGGCAAGTTGCATCAACATTTGGCCAAGTGTCGTCGTCTTCGTTGTCTGCACAGCAAACCATGAGGGCGGGGTTAAGAGTGGTGTTGTAGGGGTTGTAAGCGGTTGCGCCCATGTTTAGCTGAGTTGGTTGGCCATATGGCTGGTGGTAAGGGGTGAAACGGACAGTGTTACCATACTGAGGGTCAGTCTCGGCAGGAGGGGCTTCGCGAAGACATAGACCACAGAACGAGTTTTTGCGGTGATCGCGACAGAGCGCGACGGAGCCCAGGATTGGGGTCATGTGTGTTTTCTTCGCGACAGCGAGACCGACGGACGAAAAGGGGGAGTTGATGCGACAGACATAGCAAGTACGGGTGGACATTTGACGAAAGTGACGATAGGGGGATATTCGGTACGAGTGTTGGGGAACGGTAGGGGCAGCACCCGCTGTGCCACATGAAGGTGGTTGTGGACGGAGGTACTGATAATGGGCAAGGACGTCATGGGGATCGAGAACTGCGCACGCCTTGCTCCAGAACAAGTGCGTTTCGACTGGGATGAGAGTAATGAGCGCGCTTGGAAGAGTAGGAAGAGGAGGAAGCATACGCGCGACTGCCCAAGCAGGAGCGACCTGCATCAGCTTTTCGAGAGCGATTGCATCACGAAAGGTAGTGTAGACTATTCTGGGATGCCAGAGTTCCTTCGCGTCCCAAGCGAGTGGGCAATAACTAGAAGGCTGCAGGTCGAGGAGATAGTGGGTAGCGATAGTCCTAATGTCGACGAGTTGGATATGAGGAGGATGATGAAGTGGCGTCAACGTACCTGACTAGCTCTGGGGGCAATTGCTGCCAAGATCTGTGAGCATACTTGCCTTTGTAAACGTGATCGCGGGGGAGAAAGGGCGAGCTCGCTGTCGGGGACGACGAGGACGGGGTCAAGTGAGCCGGCTGGATTATCATTTTGGCCCGCAGTGTGACCTGGCCGTGATTAGCGTACGAACGACAGCCGGGGGAAATCCAGACAGATGCTGTGACGAGGGCGTGTCACATCACACATTCACACAGCAACAGCCACAGTGCACGGACCATATAGTCACGTGAGCGGAACAATAGCACTATCTTATCTTATCTAATCTCCCAATAATAGAAATAAAACACCTTCTCCCTTGCACTTATTTATTTCCATGGTTATGCACTGTCAAAACATCAAACCCGCTTTTATTTCTCACTTTTTCGTCCGTCGTAAGCAGACTGACATGCAAGCCATGGCTCCGCCCTCGCCTGCGCCCTCACTTCCTCCTCCTCCCCCTCCCAAAGACTCGGACACGACCACTAGGCAGCACCATGGTGACGCCACGAGACCCCTCCCCATCCCCCAACTCGACCACCTCGCAGACATCTCCGTGACCGGCTCAACAGACCAGTTCAGCTACCCACCCAGCCCCCCACCTCAGATCCTGCCGCTACCCAGAATTACCCCGCAGCGCACAGTCCGTCTCACACCCGAGGAACACCTCAAACGCAGACTCTCTTACCAACGCCGTCGCGAACGCGAAGAACAGGACGCTATCCGCGAAGAACGCGAACGCCAAGCCCGTCACAGACGCGAGAAGGAAGAGTCAGAGCAAAGAGCGCGTGAAGAAGAGGAACGCCGCAAAGCCATCCTCGAAGAGGAGCTCCGACAGGCTGCCGTACGCAAGGCGAGGGAGGAGCACGAAGCCAAGGCAGCAGAGGAACGTCATCTCCGAGAGATCCAGGAACAAAAACGGATGGAACATGAGCGTAGATTACATTATACCCGCGAGATGCAGAAATGGAGACACGAACAGATCCGTCGTGCAGAATCCCAGTCTAGCGAAAAGGAAGAGGAGCGGAAACGCTCAGCGGAAGAGAGGCGATCTCGCCTCACACACATCAGCGACGCGGTGCTCCACGACAGCGAAGCGTTCAACGGTTGGGTGACCATACAGACTCCCGATCACCTCACGTGGAAACGCCGCTATTTCATGTTTGATCTCGCACACGGGCAGTTGTCCCTCTGCAGAAATCAGCGGGTAAGTGTTGCCACGTCATCCGGCATAGGTTTACTTACGCCTTGGCAGGATTCCACCCGTACCATTGAACTCGTTGATCTGGACGGTCAAATTGAGAGCTTCAACGAATGGCACGAAGGTTTTGAAGAGTTGGAGGCTATTCCACACTCGTTTGCGGTCAGGTTTGTCGACGGACGCACCTGGCTCTTTTTTGCAGATACCGAACAAGATAAGGTAGCTCTTACTTATCCCCGATCAACCCACCGTCTTACTCTCTTGCAGGACAGATTGCTCGTGCTCCTCAGCGAGGCAGCTGGTGTTATTCTATAAGGATTTGATACCCTCAGCATTGTAGCCGTAGCACTGTATGTATGTCTGGATACCATTATCACTCTTTAAATTGCTATCATTATCGAAGTCACAAAGAGGCATCCAAGAGAAAAGGTATACATGAATATCTTTGACGCTGGCAGAACAAACCGATGTGCCAATAGTTGTACAATTTCAAATGATCGTCACCGTCAAGAGTGTCACGATCCCATCTTGCGCAATACCTTGATCAGCAGCGAAAACACATCGTCAGCCCAAGTGGCGCGGTTCCAACAACTGCGCACCGTGATTAACGCCCTCCGAACCGGGCGCCAATAATCCCCTGATATTCTGCGCCTGCGTGTTATACGTCACGCCCCCATATGCATGGGTGCCTATCGCGCCTGCGACCAGGTTATTCCTGCCCATTTCCCGCTGAGATTGTGCAGGGGAATGCCAAGAACCCGTAACGCACCTCCCAATGTCGTACCCGTCTGGTACGACATCGTGGTTCTCTGTCGCCGGCTACATCAACGCCATAAAGGTCAATAGTCAGCGGAAGCTCTCGCACTGGTCTTACCTCTTCCTGGGAAACGCTGTCAAGACAACATGAGCGTCCATTCCCGAGCGCAACAGACGAAACACAACGCACGCCAAGAATAACGCCTCACTGTCCACCAACGTCCCGTTTTGGCGATACACCCTATACAACGCCGATCCGGTCAACCCCTCGCGTGGTGTCGAACACAAAACTCACCGGAAATGATCCCCTCCGATCAATGACTCCAAACACGTTCCAGCACCCGCACTACCGTAATCCTGACGCAACTCGATTATCTGGTTTACCCACCCGTTTCCATCGCCAAGGTTCGCAGGGAACGGTATCCCGAGATGAATTCCGAAACATTCTTCAGAGCTATGAGCTCATTCGTTGAGATGTTTCTCGAAACGCACACGAAGGGAGGGAGGGAGACGCACAACCCAATTGCACGCGCATAGTTGATGATGCCGTCGTCTGTCAATACCCCTGGCGAGCTTTTGCCCGAGATGATGACCTGTTGAGAGTCGGCTGATTAGGTCGCAGCGAGGGACATTGTAAACAGGACGGACGTTCAAGGGTTCACCGTACCCGTCCTCAGCATCGATGAGCATGGAGCCGCCGCCAAGGGTAGGATTGTAGAATGCGACGCCCCCGACTGCTCTCGGTTCCTCACCAGAGAGAAACAAGGACGCCGTTCGGCTCGCCAACACCACAATCATCTGTAGGGTGTGCATCTTGACTGGTGGAAGGTGAGTAGCAAGTGGGATCAAGGGCCTACGCATGTCAGCCGTATATATACCGCGGGCCACGTTAAAGTTGATGTGGACTGGCCCAGTGGGACATACTTTTGCGACCCATATTGCGGCCGCGTCGGGTGTGTCGGGTGTGTCGGGTGTGTTGGTTGTGTCGTTTACCGTTGCCAACTCGCAAATGCCATAATTGAGTCAATAAACGGCGGTGATCGATCGCGAAAGCCAGCGAAACATGTACAAGCCTCAAAATGGATGATTCGGGACCACAAGGAACGATCCCTGCATCATACTGTCGCGCGCCGGTTTCGTCATACTTTGACGCGTTACTTGAAGGAGCACAACGCTAAGGATCAACCAACGAACAGTGGTTCGAAGCAGGTTCCCTGCTACCAGCTAGTACTGAGCCTCAGCCTAGCAAGCGATGCCAGATTTAGATCGCACAGCTGATCCAGGCCAGGTCCAGGCTGTGACTTGCTGTAATAATTCCGACATCAGGACAATGATATTGACAGCACATGAACCAACCAAACCAAACACTTGTGTTGTCTGCGTCAAAGTTGATTGAAGCATTGTCTCCCCGCCCTAGCTGTTCCGAGATGCGTATGTCGTCGTCCTACCCCAGAAGAAGCTTACTTTTCAAGATACGCATGACTATTCCACGTCCGGTGATACTTGATTCAATGGATCCCGAGTTCATGCGCCTGTGGGGAGTGTAGTGTATAGTTCTTTGACCACCATGGAGACTCGCTAGCACCACGCGACGCTGATGGAGAACCCATACCCTTAGCCAGATTTGAAACCTTGACACGGCGTATTTCGTCTTTCTATTGGTGCGCATTACCCTGCAGATTGTTGTGCAATGCCTTACCGTAAATAGTTTAACCCCTCGAGCGCAAACTTTATTGTCTTCCCAAGAATGGGGTTGGGGATTGTCACATATGGACACGAAGGATCTTACTTGATCCTATAGGATGAGATGGACGACATTCGGCAAGAAACTTGAATTTTTAAGCACCGTTCCCGGAAATAAATTGCTGGAAAATGGGTGTAAAATTAGAACCATCTTCCTGCGCCGACTTCATGCACATTTTCACGATCTTGCTACGCGGAGACATGTCAGCCCGACCTCACAAAATGATGCTAGAGATCGGACACTCACGGAAACGAGCAACCTCCCCAGGAAAAATGTGAAGCATTCAAAGAAACGACATCACAGCCCGATGCCGCCCTTTGTCCCGCCTCCCAGGCTTTTCCACCATTTTTCCACGACTTTTCCAGCCCTCTTCGCGCCATCGGAGCTGTGCCCAGCCATTTTGCCCTTTCTGGCGGCTTTCCAGGTGACAGTGGTTATCCCTGACGAGATTCCTTTTCGCTCCATCCGATTTGCCGGCAGTTGTGATCTGCGGCTTTGTTTGCTCCTCGGAGTTAAAATAGATACATGCTGCGCGGTTGGTGCAAGTGATGAAGATGGTGAGGGTATTCGTGCAGGTGATGACGGTTGCAACGTTTCACCAATCTCGTCCGCATCATCACCATCAAGTTCGGGGGACTCTGAATAATTCCGTTTCAAATCACGGGTGAGGGATGAGGTTGGAGTGGGTGACAATCCGGCAGGCGTGCTGGATTTACTCGCAGGATTGACCCTCGACAAAACGTGGAGTGGTCTAAAACTGCTCTCCCACTGCTTTTTGTATAATCGGAAAAGTGCCATTGTAGCACGTGCATCCGTCACCTGTTCGACCGACGCGAGACATACAGCGGCATCACGCAAGGAAAAATGAAATCACTTACACTATTATGCTCGCCACTCTGGATAGTGATGCCAAGTTCTTGTCTTACGAGTACGCGCAGCGCAGGGCGGCGGGATTTGACAACACGGTGTTTATATGCTAACGATTGGGTATCACGTATCTGCGGAGACGGGTGCGAAAGCAAGAGCGCCTGTATCATGCGATGTCGCATGGAATTCGCCTTATATGCATGGACTCATACCTTGAGATCATTATATATCGCATGACCGACCAGTATTCGGTCCTTTATCAGGTCAGCCACTGTCTGCTGGACTTCCTTGAAAGGTTTGGCTATATACGATCATAGCAGCAGCATCAGCCTTACTCTGCTGCACACGTACCTGAAGCCGCTAGGTCGGTGCTCCGAACACCACTCCACTGGGTCCGATAATCGACAACCTTTTCGCGTTGCCTGACGAAGACGTCGAGGATGATGGCTCCTGTGTAGTTGACGATGCTGACGCGTGCTAGCGAGGACTCGTTCCCTTCGATGCCCACCCCAACCATCTCACAGTCGAGCGCGAGGTATTTTCCAGGGCTGCCCTGAGGATCAGACAACAGAATACGTGCGAGCAGATTGCACTCACGTAGTCTGCGAAGTCTTATGGTCCACTTTTCCGAGCACCATTTTGCGTAACGCGGCGATGGACTCGCCGTTCTTGCTCTCAGTGGTCTCTAGATCAACCTCTTCTCCAGGGACATCTGGGCCGTTCCGTTTGTGTGGTGTATCGCGAAGAAAAGAAGATGCGTCTGAAGCTGCGCCATCAACCTTGCGCCGTTTTCGCGGGTGGCCAAGGCTCTGATGCAATCTATGAATGTTCAACTCATCGACGCGATGACGCACCCACTTTTTGCAACGCAAACCAGTTCGACGATGGACTGCTGATGTGAGGAGGGACAAGCATGTTTGTAGTGATGAGTCCGATCTCCGACAGTCCCACCGATGACGGATATGCTTAATGGCAGTCAACGTTTCCTTCGTGCCACCACTACCATTGTGAACAAAGAAGATACCCGCAGAATGCCCAAGAGATCCAAGGCTGGTCCCCCTTATACAGATATACCCAATGAAGTCTACGTCGTGGTCTCATACCCTTGGGGGATGGAGAGGAACCCGCGCTCGAGGAGCCAGCGTGACTATGATCATGTTGCATCGTGGGCGCAACTAGTCCTCCAGCAGGGGGGGCTAGGTGGAGGACGTCTTGCAACAATCGAATGCATCTATAGCATGGGTACGGTAAGTCCCGTCGTATACATCTCATATACGAGTACTACTCTATGGAAGGAGACTGACATTCTCGATTTACCTTCCTGTCTTGTGTCTCGTACTTGATGTGTTCATAGCGCGATGAAATCATCATCCAATTTGCAGAAGGCACTAATATCATCCCGCTTCTCGGCGAGCATCGTTGGGCAAACATCGCAAAAAACTGGCAAGGTCCTTCCAACGATCATCGCTCAACACGTGTATTTCTCTACAACTGGAGGGACAATGGAGATCCCGCAAACCGTAAGTTAAGCTGTACATATGATCATGTCCTGCCAGGGGTGTGTCTGAGAGGTGAGTACTACATGCTAACTAGACCCTCCTTTTAGATAATTGGAACGAATTTTTTCCAAAGCGCTTCCCTCTCGACAGCGTACCAGCCAAATCTCCATACCCAGCTGCTTCGTGGACCTCTCCGCCCTCATCGCTCGTAAACTTTGTCCTTCCCATCCCCAAACCTCTAAACCCGCCCCCGGACCCAAAACCCCAGAATATTACTGACGAGGAGCAGACGACATTGTCTTTACCCCCTACAACGGTGAGGCCGTCGCCAGAAGACGAGGACCAGTCCCCAGCCCAGGATTCCGCGGTGAGTCACGTCGTTCACTGCTGGTGCATTTCATGACATCGTCCTCAATTCTAGTCCACCAATCTGTTCCGGCCTTATGAGCCGCCGCCACAACATCCGGGTCACGCACACTTCCTCGATCAACAAGCTCAAAGTAAGGAAGCACCTTCGTCCCAGACATCCCCATCGCCTCCCAAACTCATAAAGAAGTTGGATCCGTATGAGCTAGGTAAGTTTTACCATCGCATCATCGGACTTTTGGATTCCAATTGTATTTGCGCAGAGGAGGACGCTTTGAATATACTCCGTGCACCTGACCCAATCCAAGAAGACACTAGATATGCAAAACACGAGGAAGCCGAACCAACGTTCACCTGGTCGATCAAGGTGGAAAACTCGGAGACCAAGGCAGAAAACGGGCCATGTCTGGGTGTGTACTAATCTTCCCTCGCTCTTCTTTGACCGATGGCCGTTATTAGCGACCCAAGTTGTGCCTCCAGCGAGTCTCGGCTATCAACCATCCACGGAACTCGAAGCATATATCAATGCGCATCTCCGGGGCGTGGCGCCCTCAGGTAGCGGTACCGAACCGACGCTCACCTTGTCAATCAAGATGGAGAATCCGGAAATCATGGCAGAGGGAGAGCCACTTCTGGGTGCGTTATTCCCTTGGTCTTTTGTTTGTCCACTGCTCTCCTTTGACTGATAGTGAACATTATTAGCTCCCCGAGCTCTGCCTCCGGCGAGTCTGGGTTATCAGCCTTCTGCGGAACTGGAAACATATATCAATGCACATATTCGGGGCAGTGCAGCGCCCTCATCGGCATCAGGCAGCGGAGCCCGAGCAACTCCTAGAACACGTGGTTTGTCTCTTGCGTCAAACATGTGGCTGCACAGGTGTAATGAATTTCACCCACAGTCACCGTGAAGAGGGAGTATGAAGAGGACTCGGGTGCATCTCTTGGTACGTCGTACTGCATCTTCATCTTTGCCTCAATATCTTGAATCCATACAAACAGTGGACAGAAAGCGAATCAAGATTGAGGAAATTTGATCGGATTTCGTGCTCCCATTTCGAGTGGGCTTGTATCCAAATTTCAAGGTTGCATGTTATAGTAGATGGTGCATCTGTATCGGTATTTCCATGTTTTGGTATAACAATTATATGAAGCCCAGCGTAGAGCGAAGGTCTTCCCTTGTAATCAGCATCGACGGATCCTTCTCGAGAACAACCAAGCCTGTGGCAAGTTTGTAACCTTATGGTATGCGAATAATCATAAAATAGATTTACTGATATTCATGGTAGACTTGAAGGATAAGAACTTCGTCACATATACTTACTGGCCATCAACGGAGTTTTCCCATGCAAGTTCGGGTGACGGCATCTCTCAGCGCATCAAGTGCCAAGTGGTCGCACCCGGGGCTAGTGTTCTACGGCCGCAGTCTTGTCCACTGACAAATATAACAAGACAGAGTATACATGAAGCAGGGAAGGAGGAGCGCCGACAGACAGCCAATGCCATTATTGCAAGTGCGGAGCCGGAGGTCCCAACCTCAATCAGAATTGGAATTTGCGCCCATCCTAGCAAGAAGACCAGCATTACGAGGTGCTGCTGCTCCACCGAACCTACAGCAACGCATGGTGATGGTAAGTGAGTGACGTACCCGAGAGTCACTCCAATCGACCAAAAACAAAAACGAAACGCGCTCACATTTCTTCCTTGCGGAGCATGCGTTACGCAAGAAAAAAAGGGGTTGGGTGAATAACTACCAGATTGTGACACCCCGACTACCACTGTGCTGTCGGTGTCGGCGGCCTTTGTCAATAAAGGTGAACAGAAATAACGAATATTTTGACAAGATCCTTGACGTGGGCGCACACGTGTAGGGCCATCTCCGCAGTCACTCTCAAGGTCTGACCGTTCAGGTTCTGGCCTCCCAGTTTCAAATACCTTGCATAATGACCATTATCCTTCCGCACCTTTTCGCACGCGACAACGTGTCGTCGTCTGCGATCTGCAACGCGCCTCCTTTGAAATAGCAAATCCATGCCGTTTCATTTCCAGAGTCCGGTCAGATCGGGTATGCATGGTTCTGGGCGGTTCCAACCTGCTGAGAGGCGCTGCAAGGATGACCTGGACGCACCCTGGTATTGTCGAGCGCCGTCGTCTATGGCGTGCAGAAGAGTTCCTGACCATGACTAGTATCACAATGACAATGCAATGAGAACCAAGGCAGCATACATACGAGCAACACAGCGTCCCACAAAGACGAGCAGGAAGCACCTGGTGTGTCCAAGTACCATGACAGGGAAAAAAGGAAAATACCGGTGCGAAGAGGGCCCCACGCTCAACCCCGTCCCAGCGTGCCTGGGTCGTTCAACAGGTACGCCCTCATATCGTGCACGACCTGCTGTGCCTTGTCCCTCTCTGCTTCAACGCGGCGTAACTGCAGCCTGAGATCATCCTCGACCTTGTTGCGGCCCTGGTCGTCGCTGCCAGAGTTGCCATCGCCCTCTCCCTTGTCATGGCTGCTGCTTCTCCCTACCTCGACTTCCGCGTCGGCATCTTCACGCCGAAGACCCAGAATGCGTTCCTGATCCCGTACCCCTAGCGTCCTCTCCAATACCTCCACCCTCTCCGCCAACGCCTTGGCAACACCTGCCGCACCTGCCACACCTGCCGCCTCCAACAACAACACATCAACCACGCCCGCATCCACCGCCGTTCGTCCTGTGCTCGCATCTTGCCCGACACGCACAGTTGTGTCGAGCATGCGCGCGGCAAAGGGGGAAGACGGAGACGACGCGGAGCTCGTTCCGTCATGTGCAATGTGTTTCAGTTTCGCCGTCTTGGTATTCGATGAGGGTCCGGCGAGGAGCGGTGCATCACCGAGGTCCTGTTGCGCTTTCGCAAAGGCTGCAGGGAGATAGGTGGACACGCCGACAGGGTATGTATCGACCACTTACCAATTGCAAACGGGTCCGGCGACGAAGGCGCGTTCTTGTGTTCTGGCGAATGTCCCCGATGGCGGCGATGATTGCGGTGCGACCCAGAACTACGACGGACATGCCCATGATGCGCTAAACCAAATTGAGCACCGAACCAAACAGAACAGGATACAGCTCACATTCCTTGCGTGCTGAAGAGCGATGGTTTGTTTGTGCGTGCGTGCGGGTTTGCACATCGAGTTCGCGCTTCTTTCTTCGCCGACTCCCTTCCGAACTATCCATCTCTTCTTCCGCGCCCGAAGTCGATTTTCTGGACGAAACGCCATGTTCTTCGGGTGACTCGCTTGGGGGCGATGTGTACGAAGACGAGGACGATTGGCGCAACGCATTGTCGTCGGCGTTTTCTCGCTTTCCCTTGCGTTTCTCAACCCGCTCGCGGTTTTCCCCACCTACGGCTGCTTCAGGCCCTTGAGGGTGTGGCACGGCTGCCGGTGACGGGGGTGGTGTCATTCCGCACATGTCGCTGAACAAGGTCTCTGAAATGCGATGCCACCGTGTCAACAACCATACCATCATCCGCTGCGATACGATCTTGGTAGATCCACCCAATAGCCGGTGACCAAATATCCGCGCTACGTCCTCAAGCTGCAACCCATTCTCAGGACACAGAGGGAGTTGAGTAAAAAACGCGCAGAGATACACGAGTAGGGAGAGGTTTTGGGAAGGAAGAAAGCGGAGGAGGATCTGTGCGATGGCGAGTTGGTCTGACTCGAGTGCAATGTCGGAGTCGTCGAGATGGAGGTCATTTCGGGTCATCCATGCGCCGCGAAGTGGCAGCTCGCCTCTCGCACGGCGATTTTCATCTTCTTCCTCTTGTTTGTCGCGGCGAGCGTCTTCACGTTTCACGGTGGGTTTGACGGACCAGTGCCAGAGTGCCGAGTAAATTGGGGGCTGGAGGAGAGGGTTTGGGAGACTGGAGACAAAGGTGGAAAGGAGGGCACAAATATCAGGCATAGATTGGCCACGCATATTGAAGTGGGTGCCGAAATCGGGGCTCTTGTCGTACAAATCGATGAGCTGAAGGTGGCGATCGCGACTCGGGAGTGCACGGAACAGGCCGAGTTGATAAATACCTGGAGATGCAGATGAGACTGATGAGACGGAACAAACTGGAGGGTGTGACTAGCCAGTCTTTGTCAGTTCTTCTACACAAGCGACGACGACGACGGGGAGATGGTGCTGATAATCGCCGATGAGCATGGGAGTGGAAGCGTAGAGGATGACGTCCTCGAGTTGTGCGCCGATGACATCTGGAGAAAAGGTGGTACGCGAATGAAGTCTGGCGGTCAATAAATCCACCTACGAAAATTTGCGTCCTTTTCTTGCAAGCGATCACTTCGTTTTCTACGGAGCTGTTCTCGAAGGTTGCTGTCCCGTTTGTGTGTGACGGCGACGTCTTCAAAGGCGACATAATCCATGGCACGTCGACCCGAGCGACGTGTCAGTCCGTCCAAACGTCGATACATGTGGCCGACTCTGGCCTTTGGAAAGGGGGGATGAGAGGGAAGATCTGTAGGTGGGAGAGAAGGTGGATCCTTGCGCGCGGAGGGGGAGTCATTGCGACTGCGATCATCGCGACGATAGGGTGCGGATGGTGCAGGTTGACCGCAGGCTCTGGCCAGTCTATCTGGTTCTAGATCAGGGGGCGGGGTGTGAGCGATGCGGACGTCGGATGCGGAGCGCCCCCGAAAGCCAGGCACCAAGTGGGAGCCGACACGGGCGGCGAAACCATTCCGCCTGTGAGGAGGGTCGTCGTTGTCGGGGCGAGGACGGGGGGTGAAGTGAGAGGAGGACTGGGATGGCTGGGTGTGCTCTGGTCGGGCACGAGGAGCCCATGCATTGTCAGCGCGGGGGTGAAGTTCTGGAGAGGAGGACGTGTGGTTGTGGTTGTAGCTACGGGAAGAATGCCGCACTGGCGGTGGTTGGCGGAGGAGGGCTCTTTGGAGGTCGTCCATGGTGGTGGATGAGGAAGACGTACGTTCCCTCAGTCAGACTGCATTTGAATGCACAGATTAGATAAACATGGCCATCGTTCCTGGCCGAGAACATCCGTCCGCATTTGGAAGTTCAATATATTAGATCACGTGACCATGTGTAATTAATTTGATGGGAAAATATATAAATCATATTCGCATCATGGTCACCCCGTCTTTCGTCTCACCATGTTCTCCACCACGAAAGCCCTCCTCACTCTTGTCTCGTGTGCGCTCCTTGCCCAGGCGCAGTCGGCCACCTCGAGTGCGGCCGCCCCCGTGCCCACTCCTGACCAATGCATTATCACTTGCGCGACCTTGGCTGTTCAAGGTACTAATTGCACTGGCTAGTATGTCCCCAACTTGACCCCCTTCATGCCACTCACCTTTCGTCAGCACTGACCTTCCTTGTATCTGCGTCTCGGCCGCCTACCAAGCGGCCGCTGCTGCATGCCTCACGGCAAACTGCACAAGTAGTGATCTTGCGATTGCAACAGCACTCCAGCAAGCAGAGTGCACGAACGGTAAGTGTTGCTCTCGTGTCCCACTTCTTGACTGATTGGAGTCACAGTGACGTCTTCCGCTACTCCGTCTGGTGCTTCGGGCACGGGGACGACCGCAACGTCCTCTTCTGCGTCCTCTTCTTCCACGAGCAATGCTGCCCTCGCGCTTGCCGCTCCTTTCTCATTCGATACCCTTGTTGGCACGCTCGTTGTTTCGGCTGGGGCGTTAGTCGGCGCTGCGTTTGCCTTGTAATTTGCCTAGCGTTTTCACCCGATCCCTTTGTTTCACATCGTGCCAAGTACTGTACGGTTGTAACGTCAGGGATGAGTTCTCACGTCTCACCTATTACGGTTGCAATAAACCCTTTTTGATGTTGATTAACACTTGGTATTTGTTGTGTCGTCAGGTGCTCTAGGCATCTGCAATGGCGGACGAGTGACTATCGCTTGACGACTCCAGCTATTCAATTTGCTCTTCATCAATCCAAAACAGGTCTAGTTACCCTTGGAAGGGGAGCTCTTCCACTTCTGCAGGCGAGTTAACCGACAGGACCAAAGTTCTTCAGCAAGAGAATGGTTCAAGTTACAGTATAACTAGGCAACTACCAATGGCACATAGCCGCTTACTCAAAGCGGGCAATGGTGTCATGGTCATGCGGTCCTGGGACCAGCTTTTGGTCCCGTGGTAGCCGAGCGTTTCTAAACACTTTTTGTTCTTCTGAAGCATCGGGTAGTTTTTCAGATGCTAGCACACGGTCAAAAAGCAGATATTGGTCATGTGGCACTGCATTGCGGGGAATGACTGTTGACAAGGCAACATTCAGTTTGGCCTGCGGAAAATATATCATGGTGCTTCAAGTACAGCAATCCGGTGTAAGTGCCAGTATGACTGGCAATGAATGACTCATCCAGGACCACAAGTAAGTACCGTCCAGCGTCACTGGGGAGGTGTAACGCGTGACGTGACAGTGTGACGTGCTAAATCATGGAAGGTGAGAACAAAGCAGCCACTGTTAACGTTCATCAAGCCAGCTCCTCCCACTGCCCAGCCATCTTCCTCCTTCCTCCCCGAGCTTTTCTTCTTTTTCGTTGCCCAACGCCACTCCTGTGCGACCTATTCCCCGTTCTTAATACCCCTTCGTCTGGCCCACTTCCCACCCGAGCACCATGGGTAACTGCATCTCCTCCCAGGATAGGGCTGAAAAGGCGCGATCCGACGCAATCGACCGTCTGTTGGAAGAAGATTCAAGGAGACTCAGAAAGGAGTGCAAAATACTTCTCCTGGGTTAGTCACTCCCCTTCTCCTCGGGCGCCTCTTCTCACACATATCTCCATGTAGGATCCGGCGAGTCTGGAAAATCAACCATCGTGAAGCAGATGAAGATCATCCACCAAGGCGGTTTCACGGGCGAAGAACTTATGAGTTACAGACCCACCATCTACCGCAACACCCTCGACAGTGCTCAAGCTATCATCCTCGCAATGCGCAAGATTGGTCTCGACTGCATCGAACCACATAACCGTGTATGTCCTAACTCATAACATGTTCTTCTGCTTTGACCTCATTTCCGCCATCCTAGACCAATGCCGACCGCATCTTTGACTACCGCATGGACCAATCTCCCAATTCCGTCCTTTCTTCAGAGATCGCCGAGGCCATCAGCCAGTTATGGAAAGATCCCATCATTCCGCAACTCATGGACCACAGCACCGAGTTCTATTTAATGGACAGTGCCGTCTAGTCAGTGTTCATTCCATCATCTATGCCGAGTACTCACCATCCTCCCTCAGTTTCTTTTTGAATGTCAGCAGGATAGGCTCGTCTGGGTATATCCCGAATGCGGACGACGTCTTAAGAGCCCGTCTCAAGTCTACTGGCATCACTGAGACTAGATTTACGATGGGCCAGCTTCAGTTCGTCGCATCCTCTTCCCCTCTCATGTCATCTCACTTTTTTGCAGAATCCATATGTTCGATGTTGGCGGACAACGCTCCGAAAGAAAAAAATGGATACATTGTTTCGAGAGCGTGACCAGCATTATCTTCTGTACAGCACTTTCCGAATACGACCAGGTTCTCTTGGAAGAAAAGAATCAGGTGAGTCCGCCTGCCCATTGTATATCCCGCTACTGAAATGCGTCTCATAGAATCGTATGGTCGAGTCCCTCATTCTCTTCGAATCCGTCATAAATTCCAGATGGTTCTTGAGAACGTCCATCATTCTCTTCCTCAACAAGATCGACGTATTCAAGACCAAGCTTCCAAAGGCCTGTTCCACATCAAACTCGCTCTTCATGTTCTCATACCCTGTCAGGTTCCCTTGGAAAAGTATTTCCCAGAGTACTCGGGCGGTGCTGACATCAACAAGGCAGCCAAATACATTCTCTGGAGGTTTATGCAAACAAATCGCGCTCGTCTCTCTGTCTACCCTCAGTGCGTTCCTGTTCGTCTTCTCTCATCCTGACTCATACCCGTTCAGTCTCACGCAAGCAACGGACACGACAAATATACGTCTGGTATTCGCAGCGGTAAAGGAGACGATCTTACAAAATGCACTCAAGGACTCGGGCATTTTGTAGCGCCTTTTTTCTTTTCCTGTTTCCTTGTTTCTGCTGAGCCACATGTCGTGTTCGCTATCTATTGGTGAGTATCCATTGTTGACGATGACCACCCGTCGCTGACACGGTCTCGTTTGTAGCTTGCATTATCTCTGTAGATACTCCTTGCCCTCTCCCTGCATGCCTCCATACATATCGTATCATCAACCTATTGCTCACACGCCGCCGTCATACTTACAGCCACAGTCTCGATGACTGATCGCACAGGCTATCGGACTTTTTTTGCTTATTTTCTTTACCCGCGATTGTTAGGTAATGACAATTATGTGACATCTCAATGTCTTTTCCGTTACTTTTCCTTCTGGATCTCGTTGATACTAGTCCATTTTTTTCATCACCTGGCTGCATTTATGGTGGTGCTCTGCTGTGCCATGTCATGTTCATTATGTCTCAACATATAAATCATACAATCTGCTTTTCTAGAGTGAGAACGTACGTGCAAAAAGGTGGCATTCGATGTTGCGATGGCGCACTGCTCACGAGGCCATCGCCCGAGGCTCGTTCCACTGATCTCGACCCTAACACAGCTGACAGCCAACGTCTCGAGGGCGATGAAAGCCATACCCGGTCACCTATCATTCTGCAGCGCTCACCGGTCACTTTTTGCCAAACCGTTCATCGGTCACTTTTTACTCCCCACACCGTTCCCTAGTCACCCCTCGACGCGCCCCACGCCGTGCCCGTCTTCGTTCCAGGCATCCCCAGACGCCCGGCCAAGCTCGCGCACGCTCGCGACCGCGATAAGCAGCGGATGTTGCGCATCGAGCACCCTCAACGTCTTCTCCATATCCTCGAGCGCAAAGTCCTCCATCTCCTCGAGCAGCGCGAGGTCCTCGTCCTCGTCCTCGTGTGCGTCCGCTGCCGGGCTCGGACTGGGCGGGCTGGGGTGACGCCGCTTTCGCTTCTCGGCCATGTTTTGTAGTTGGACTTTGCATCCCTCGACGAGGGCGCCGGCGACGCCGCGCTCGAGTGCGCCTGTGCCGACGACGCGGAGTGTGTCGCAGACGGCCCGGTAGAGCGACGCCAAAAAGGACGCGTCGGACTCGATCTGGGTGCAATAGACGAGTTTAGAGAGTGAGGCGGAGACCATGGCAGGCGTGAGCGTGCTGCTGGATTTACCGCACGACGTGAGGAGGGGGACGAGTCTGTCCTCGGGGTGAGTGGGCACAAGGAGAGAAAGGGGGAAATGACGTACCTACACGCTGCCTCCCGGACGCCCTCGTGAAAGTAGAATTGCAGAGCCGGGAGGGTCAGCTCGAGTGCCTGCGAGAGATACGGGCCAAAGCGACCGCCGAGGACGCTGCAGTAGACGACGAGCGTGTCAAATGCCTGACATTTCTCGTCGATCGTCGACGTGCGGATGCCGATGATATGGCCATCCATGGAGATGGTTTCCCATCCCTCACGTTCGTGATGTTCCTCTTCCTCGTCTGTCGGACGCGATAAGTCTACAAGCACGTGAGCCGATCGCACGCTTACCGTAGATAGACACGTCTGCTTTAACGCTTGCTGCGTTGAGCAATGGTGGCATGACTACGGGCAGATACGGTTCGAACTCAGGTCCAAGTGCCTGACATATCTTGGCCCACGTTGCGATCAGGTACGTTGGTAGCAAGGTGTCAGACGGGTCGACGGGCGAATCTGGCAACATGGATCAATAGGTCTGCGGAAGTGTAAGGACAAAAAGGGTCGCACTCTGGATGTTGATCAGGGCATCGACGAGTGTACGTGCATCCGGCCGAAACACGTCACGTCCGACAGCGATGGCTGCGAGAATGATAAAAAAATGTTAGCGTCTGTCAAGGGTTCAGGTACACACCAATGAGCCCTGCACATTCCATTGCTTTGACACGTAACTTGTGATGGCTCGGATCATTCGCATTTCGGAGTACATTCAGTAGGAGGGGCATAATCGTGCCATAATGCTACGTCCTTGGGGCTCAGGGAGATCGCGCGTATCCAAGCGTGACATACCTTGGCAAATGTGGTCTCACTCGCATCGGCGACCATGGCCAATGTGGTGATGGCCTGTTCTTGAACAAATCGTTTCACTGGTTTGTCTTCGGCACCCGAGTCAAGTAGCTTGAGTAATCGTTCTACGATGGGATCGAGGTATGGAACGAGCACGTCCCGTTCAACACCCTCGCAAAAATTGATGAGTGCTGCTGCCGCGTGTGCCTGAACGCTGTCACGACCGAGTTAGGCACGCCACTCCAGGTGTCAGATCACGTTTACCGAGGTTCAGAGGCTTCAAGGGTCGGTATCAATGCTGCAAAGAGTTGTTGATGATAACGATCCTGAATGACTTCCTAGTGACGAGACATGAAAGTCGTACTGACAAGTCACAGTCACACTTACTTCCAAGTCTGTACACAGCTGGCCCCTGAATTTGTCGCTAGGTGAGCGTTCATGCATTGGAGAAGGCGAACGCATACAGGCACTGGCATGCCGCATAACGGACACGAGGATGGGCGTCCTTGAACATGGGAGTGACGAGGCTACCGACACACCTTCAGATCTGCATACAGGAGCGAAGAAATGGACGCCTCACTCTACGACTTTGCCAAGTTCGAGTTGCATGACCTAGGTCTAGTAGGAGAAAATCAGAAAGCAGAACGACGGGCGTACCTTGCTGGTGCCTTCTGCTATAGCGGCGATCGCCATCAGACCTGCGTGTCGTAGTCGCCAATCGTAGTTTGCAAGCATGGACGGAATGTATTGGAAAGCGGGTGGGAGGACTTCCTTTCCCCCCAGGGCACATGCAAGACGATCGATGGACTGTTCATAGACCTGCGGATAACCGTCATCCTGAGACTCCTCGGACGGCTTCCCAGACAAGAAAGAATCAACCTCAACGACGCGAAAAAGAAAGGGGAGAGACGCACGTCGGCCTCCAACCACACCTCGAGGCCCTCCTCGGGGAGCTCTCCCATGCCTTCCAGACAGGCACGTACGGTGGCCGGCGTCCATCCGTCTACGCGTTTCACCATTGATGGCTTTGCCTCACTTAGCGTGACCATGAGTTCTAACGCCGCCTTCCGGACTTGTTGTTTTTCTTCGTCCTCGGCAGCCTCGGCGTCTGCGTCGTCATTTTGTTGCACAGTGTCGCCGGGTGGGAATGTAAACGAGGGGCTTGTTCCGGGAAATGGCGTTGCGACGGTCGGTGTGGGCCCTGAGTCGGCAGTGGGCATAATCAAGGCGCGCAAGAACGACAAGAGCGCGGGGAGGTGCGGCGCGAACAGCGTGGGGTGCGAAGCACAGAGGGGGGTCAACGAACTCAAGAATGTCTTGAGATGGAGGTTTGGGAGGGACGGAAGGGTGTCGAGCATCGGATAGAGCAGCGAGAGTGACTGTACAAGCTGCTGTGCGTCGGAGGCCGTCAGATACGATACGCAAGCTCGTAGGGCTGCGAGCCGGACCTGCATACAAACAGCGCAATCAAAGGCGGGAGGGGTATGGGTGTCAAGGGACTTACGTCGATGCTCTGAGCATCCTGCAAGCCTCTCCGGAAGACGGATATGACGGCGTCTGTTTGCAGATCGATGACGAGGTTTGGGCAGCCGGAAAAGACGCGGAATGCGCATTCACGAGAACCGGCCTCTGGTGTCTGTGTCATGTTGAAGGCCTGTGCTTGCAAGGCATGCCAAGGCCTGCCGCGACTCATGGCGTTGTTTGCAAGGTCACATACGGTGTCGACGGACTTGCGCCGGACGGGGTCGGAGGGCTCATGTGAGAGCGAGTGAAGGAGGAGACGTTCGAGGGTGCTGAGGGCGTGTGCGGAGAGCTGATCGTACAGTGTGGATGTCTGATCCTTGTGCTGCTGTTGCGGCGCAGGACGAAAGAGGAGACGCCGAAGAAGCACGAGGGAGAAGGATCTCATCTGCACGTGGCGCGGATAATAAGCGCCGTGGTCCAGAGTGAGTCTGGGTACTTGCCACTTCTGTGTCTGCTGCGATGGCGAACTGGGCCAGTGCGAGCAAGTAGAGGTCGGGTGTCTGAGCAAGACGATCGTTGACCGCCTTCTCTGCACTGAGCTATCGGTCAGAACAAGCGCAGGGATGAGCAGAGCGATACATGCTTTGAGCGGATGTTGTTATCACCAAGGACGAGATTGGCGAGTATCTGAGTGAGCTCGGCGGTGATTTCTTGTGGTACGACGGCTTCCATGTCAAACAGCTCCGTGGGCCTGGTGATAGCGTGGGATGGCAGACTGGTCAAGCCGGTGAAGAGTGTCGGCTACAGCACGGACGGGCCGGAGCCTCGGCAACCTAGCTCGCTTACAGATCTTGTCTCCGTTTCAACGGACACCACAAAGTCGTGATAGCGATAGTGTGCTCGCTTAGCACAGCAATCTTGTAACCAAATCATTCCATCACGCCAGCAACGAGATGCTGGAATACACCTGACCTAGTATGATCGAGCTACGTGCATTTCTCGTATCATCCTCCGCGGTGAACCCACGATATCCTTTGCATCATGAGCGAACCCCTCGAGTCCTACTTTGCAGCCTTTGTCGTCTCCGGGTTCGTCTACAGCCCCGCATCCTCTGCCCACAGCAACTTTGCACGTCTCTGCAAGGTCTCTGGCTGGGCAGGCGACTCGCCACAGCGCACAGAGGCCCGTCGTGGCTTCCAAGACGCCCTCGTGGAGGAGTTCAACTTTCTCTTCGGCATCAATGGCAAGGATCTCGCTGCCTGGCAGAACCTCTGCCAGACCATCGGCATCGAGCCCGTCCCCGACACCATCAAAGCCTGTCGCCAAGTACGTGTCTCTTCCTCTCTCCATCGTCTTGTTGAACCCATCCCACAGCGCGTTTGGGACGCGCATGTGAACATCGTTGATCTCATTGAAGCCGTAAGACTCGGTCGCCCGGTACGGCAATTCGATACGCTCGACCAGCTCGCGACATACACCAGGAAACACAAACGCTTCTTCCCAAAGGAGGATGCATACCAAGGTGGATTGCTCCAGGAACTGTTACGGGAGATCGTCAACCCCTACTTTGGGACGAAGCGCAATGGAAGTCAGAAGAGAAAGGCGAGGAGGGCTCGCAAACGAGCAGCAGCTTCGAGCCAGTCCTAGTACAGTCACCCCATGTAGATGATACGCAGTTGCAGCAGAAATCAGTGGCAGAAATAATTATCCCTGGCACATCCATCTTCGTCAGCATACAACGCATTCTGTTGCGTCTGGCTTCCCCAACCGTGCCTCGAGACGAACATACAACGTGCCCTCATGCGTGATGTACGGCGTATTGCTAGAAACGAACACTAAGCAGCGCATACATCCATGAAAAACCATCCCGACGTACGCATACAACAACTCGGCGCCAGAACCCTCGTCGAGTGGAACGACGATCGCACTCGTAAATGCACTCCCACTATTGTCCGTCCACTGCTCAACGCGTGGCGGACTCCAGTCTTTTTGACTCGAAAATGCGGCATCCAGCGCAGTGAGAAACGCATTTGAAGCCCGGTACGCGAGGCGATAACCACTCTTCAGACGCACCTCGATGCGTTGTGGCGCTTTGGATTTCGATTTGAACCTGTTCGACGGTGGGGGCGGAGACTGTGTAGCAGATCTGTTGGGATCGTCTGGTGGGGGTGATAACGATATCAGGTCGCTTGGCTGAGACGCAGTCGAGGGTGGCGGCGCCGGCATGTCGATCACCAGTCTCGAGTCGACGAACGTCGGTGGACTGTGCTCCAGCAAGTAAAGCGCCACCTGCCACATCCCTGCTCCCGTCTGTGTCGTAGATGGCGAGGAGAAGAACGTCAGAGACCATATCCGGCCTGGAAACCACAGAGTGACTCGGGGCAAGGGCTGCGGCATGCAAGGGGCCTACCTCGTGCAATAAATTCAACACTGACTCGACCGGAAACCCGCATACGTTTTTGCCAGAGGTTGAGCTGAATCTCTGCTACAAACGTCCCTTCGCCGTCCGTCTCGCGTATCGACACTTCATCTGCTGGCATAGAGCCGAGCACGAGCGCATCCGTCCCTTTGCAGCGTAAGTGACAGCGAACACATAGTATATTGGACTCACCTACCTGGACCCGTACTCAGCGGTGTCATTTCCTTGGTAAAAGGTTCACGCTGACATCTTAGCGATTGAAAGAGGGATTGGTTTGAACTGGCTAAACAAGCGAGGCGTATTTCCGATAGGGTTGACTGTGAAAGCGGTGCCGCATGTGCAAGCAACGGCGCAAGGATAGTATCCCGACGATTCAGGACTGCCCAATATATCGCAGAATGATGTTCGATGAACGGTTCCTGCAAGAGAGCTGAGAGATCTAGACCATACGTCCGACACGCATCAGAACAACTGTTGAGAAGATCGGACGACTCTACATTGACGACAAGATCACGGACGAGGGCAAGGACGGTTTGCCGGACTTGCTTGGAGGTACGTGAAGTCGAAAAGGACAGCATGGATAACCAAGACGATGGATTAGACTGCGATACCCGGCTGGCTGGACGAGAGGTGCTAGCTCGAGGATCTCCAGCACTTGCGAAGCTGCCGCTCCTGCGTGAGCTAGGAGAAAGCGACGGTCGTGGCGACTTTACATTAAACCGCCCACCCCCTCCCACCCAGTCCCAAAGGACCACCCCTCTTCTCGCGACCGCACCGACTCCCGTGGCGCTCGCGGTGGTCGTGGTGGTCGTGGAGGTCCAGCAAGAGGTCCCCGCGGTCGCGGCTCAGCACGAGGACACGGCGTTAATGGTCATGCTTCGCGTTCATCACACCCCGGAAAAACATCCTCGCCCGCTCCCGATCCCGCGGACAAGCCCCCAGTCGAGGAATACTCCGACCAAGTCCAATTCGACAAGCCGGACTCGTCAAATGGCATATTATCAGCACCCCATGACTCTCCCGCTGATCTTGACCACCACGCGGACCCTCCTTTCTCAGATCCCTCCCTTTCTCAGCAGTCGTTCACGACTCCCTCGTCATGGGGCAGCGGTACCTGGGGCGCACAAGACTACTCGATATCTGCACCACCTCCGACATCGACCCCGCCAAAACTCTCCAAACTCCCAGCAACGTCAAAACTCTCTTGGGCTGATATCGCAAGGTCTGTTTTTCTCCTGTCCGCTAATTACTTGTCTCTAACATAGCGTTCACAGACCACAAGAAAAACCTGCCGTTGTAACCCCAGCAGCTCCACGCCCGCCTCCTTCAGCACCCGAGTTATCTGCATCCATTCTCGCACCATTCGCTAATGGCGACTCAGATCCAATAGGCGACGGTTGGGAGGATCCGGTAACCGTAGAACCCCCTACTTGGGATGACGAACCACAGGTCAAACCTCCCCCTGAAGATGCTTGGTCTTCTCCCGTGCAGACTCAGTCGGATGTTCAAGATGAAGCTCCCGCTTCTCTACCTCAAGAAGAACCTGCACCAGAGATTTCTGCACCCCTGCCTTCCGATCTGGCCCCAGCCCCTCAGCCACCCTCAGAAGAGCTTGTTACTGTCCCACTACCTTCAAAGTCCCCAATATCTGTCCCTCCACGATCGTCAGCTGCTTCACACCGTAGTGTGAACAAATACAAGGCAACAGACCAGGCAGTTGTCATGCCTTCCTCAAGTTTCAACCCCAGTCTCGAGAAGGTTGGCATGCAATTCGGTAGTCTGAGCCTCGGTGGCGACGTGGTTGAGCCATCTCCGTAAGTTGTTTCTTGCCTTGTTGATTTTTGGCTGAATTATTGCTTGGCAGGACTGAACCCGTGCCGACTTCAGAGCCGACTTCAATTAAGGCCAAGCAGTCGCCTCAGCAACTTATCCAACCATTGCCTCAGACGCAGGCCCCTGCTCAAGATTCACCTCTGGCGTCCCCGGTGCAGCCTACCACCACACCCTCTCAAATCGTGCTCCAGCAACAGGTACAACACCCCGCACCAGCACCACCTCCAGCGTCGGTTCCTATACCTGCTTCTGTTTCGCAATCCCAATCGCCTCTCACGTCCACCATAACTCACACCTCAATATCAACGTCAGTCAGCCAGCCGATAATTTCCACGTCGCCCAGTTTCTCTCAACAACCTCAGTCCTCCATTCATCCTTCCCTTTCCCAACACCAGCAACAAGCACCCTTGACTCAGCACCAAGGACCGACTCACCAATATGCCCATCACAGCCTTCCCTCTCATCTTGATGCCGCCCAGAACCCCAGCCAGCCAGCTCAACACGCACCCCAGCCTTCGCAGCCCCAAGCCTCCGCTGCTCACTCGGCGTACTTCCGGCAAGCGGAAGCACCCTACTTCCATGCGCCCACCCCGCCAGCTGGTCAGGGTCAGGACTACAACATCTTTGGTCAAATTGGCCAACAACATCAGGGATCACATCTGGGTACATTCGCCAACAATGACTATGGATACGGCGATAATCAGAGAGTATGTATTGTCGCTTGTTGTTTCAATTATGTTACTAACGTAACCTAGGGTTTCTATGACTCGTACGCCCAGTCACCTGCCTTTGGAGGAAGCCGCAATGTCCTCGGTCATGATGATGTCAAGGGTCTTCCTAACTCTCAACAACTCCCGGGAAACACCATCCTCCAACCCTCCAACGCCCAGTCTTCGCAGCTCCCTCCACAGAGTGGCGCACAACCGCAACCATCTGGCAGTCAGGGACCACAACAAAGCTACCCTCCTCCTCTCCCCTACTACTACCCTTACCCACAAAACCAATACTACGGTTCCCCATACAACTCTGGATACGGTGTTCCCCAGCCGTTTGTCAAGTATCCCACCGTATTCCAACCTGGTCCTCCCGCCCAAGGCGCCGCGCCGTCTCCAGGAGGCAAGCAGGGTCCTGGTTCGGTGCAGTCTCAGTCGGACCATTATGGCCGCGGGCTTTATGGTCAACAACTTCAGCTCCCCTCTTCGGGCTACGATGACCTGTATCAGCACCACGCACAGCAGCACAATCACTCACCGGGGGTGAACAATTTGACGTCGAACGATTACGGAAAACATCCACAGCTGTATGGTGCACAAACTATCCAGAGCTTCATGGGACTTGGCCAGGGCAGTGGGACAGGGACGGGCCCCTCGCTCCAACGTGCGGGTGGTGCGTCCCCCGAGGCAGCGTACAAACCCTACGCTCAAAACGTTGGCGTAAAAGACGGTGCTTCTGGTGTAGGTGTTGGTCAAGGTGTTGGCCAGCCCCAGTCTGGACGCGGTGTCCAGCAAGCGCACGCTCAAAGCGGTTTCTACGGGAGCAACCGCTTTGGCTCAAGCGCTGGCGCTGGCGGACCTCAGGCGCAACAGGGGCAGCAAGCGACGCAAGGCCCGCAAGGTCATGTAGGGTACCCCCAAGGTAACTCAGAGGCCAACTTCTACCAGTATCAGCCAAGGCAACAGCAGGGCTACTGGCAGTAATAAAGTAATGTTTTAGTGACTGTGTTTATGTTCCATTCGCGTCTCTGATCATATTCAGCCTTTGTTCTTCGTACTCTTTCTCTTGCCTACATATCTCCTCTCTTCTTTGCTTCAGCTGTTTGATATCATAGTTGTTACAGTTCCCGAAGCAGTATGCATTGCAATGTACTTCCTAGCAACATATCCTTGACAAGCAGCTTTCCTTGACAGTCGGACGGTCGAGATCGCTCGGAAAGTTGGTGCACATACGCAGCATAGAGGATATGTACAGCATACAGCAGGAATGCTAGCAGAAAAACCGTGTTTTAAACGGCGTGCGTACAGAAACAGTATGTGTAACGGCCGTACAACGTGCTTCACCGCAAGCGACTGTCATGAGGTCAATAACGTATCGCCCAGATGCCAATGCCAGAAACGCACCGGGCTTCACGCTCACTCTCCAACAGCGCGAGGATGTCCTCTTCCCGCACGGGGCCCTTGACGTTCCGGATGATCGTGCGCGTGGTGTCGTCCATGAACTCGACGCGCACTTGTGTGACGCCTCCCCGCGATCCAGTGCGTCCGAGGACCTAGGGGGGAAATCGCTCAGCGAGGATAAATACGGTGGGCTCCGATCGCGAGCACCTTGATCACTTTGGCGAGCTTGACGGGTGCTTTTGATGTTTCCTGCGATGGGGATTGAGTAGTCGTGTAGACAGACGACGACGTGGACGTACCATTTTTTGATGCGGAAGGATCTGTGGTGAACGCACAAGCGTGTGGTGTGGATGTACTTGCAAAAACAAGATTAAGGTTTCAAAGAATTTAAACTCAGCCGGCTGAATCCGACAGAAATCACACCTTGCGCATCGACGCATTCGAGTAAGATACGAACCAAACATGATTTTACTTCGCAACAAAGGGTATCATTTCATTTTCACTGAATCAAGGGGAAAAGGAAAACAAGACAGAATTCATATCCGAAGTCATTAACTTGAACGGCAATACTTACCGTAATACATCTACCATCATAAATATACAACAGAGAGAAAAGATAAGGGGAACGATAAACAAACAGATAAAGGGCCGGCTGGAATCATATCAAGGAGTAGAATTGGATCCAGGACATAAGAGATGACACTCATAAACTGACCAAAGGACATCGACCAGAAAGTCACTCCTCGATTGTCACAGTTCGTCGGGGAGTACCTCCTCTTTGGCGCACACGGAAATCAGCGAACGCGCTTGGGGCAGCAAAGATCGCTTCTGCGAAAGCAAATGCAACGCAAACAGCAGCATTGAGAATCCGCCAACGAGATCCAATGACGTCTATCCCGTCAATCGTGGCATTGAGAGATTCGTATGGGTACCCATACTGAGCAGCTAGACGCAAGATGGATGCCGTGAGAGGGTCGAAAGGAAAAATACGAGGGACACGAGCCACAGAGGCATTTGCGGGGTGGAAAGAGATGACAGAACCAATGATGGCAGGGACGATCAGGGTTGGTATTGACCAATGGAGCAGGACGCTCCAAAACGCATAGGACTGGAAGGTCACGATAGGGGGATACGGAATCAAGAACTGCCAATTGCCGGTGTTGATGACTTGTGGAAGATGAACCACCATAATTTTCCATGGAATGACGCGGTACAAAACGTAGACAAGCTCAAAGAGAGCCGTGATAAGCAAAATATTGAGAGAATTTGAGAGTGTCTGAGATGAATTAGGTTATATCATGGCAAAAGAAGTGCCCGAAATCGACGTACGGATCGAGACGCTAGCAGATATGCACGAGCGTGTTGCGTTGCTTCGGTCTGGAGCGTCCTGAAAGTAGTGTCCGCAAGCTCGAGGGATGGCCTCGGGAGGCTGCGTAGAATACTACGCGGAGTGGATGTGAATAGGGGACTACGCTCCTTCTGCGGGGTGTACGCCGGAGGTTGAGGGGCCTCTTCCTCTGGTGGAGAGATAGGAACCTTCTTGAGCATCATCGACACCTCTCGAGCTTCCGGAATGGGGGACGGCTCGGGTAGAAAGTTGCGGCGAGTTACCCTGGAAGGCGGAGTAGCCAATTTCTTTTCGGAGATCTGCTCTGTCACCTCCGACCCAGGGGATGCGGGAGGATTTCTTTGTGGAGTGAGCCAAACGACAACACAAAGGTGAAGCATGACGTACACATGGTTGGAGGGTGGTGCGGCCCTCCTCCGTTTGGGAAAGAGTCCTGAGAACCTGGGATTGTCCTCGAGAACGGCCTGATTTTCATCAAGATGTTTTCGAATCCGAAGGGAAATTTCTTCCCTAGTGCCAGCATCCCTGATGTGGAGAGCCACAGCTATCTCCCTAAGCTCTGCTTTCTTTTTAGGTTGGAGGTTTCCAGAATACACGGCTGTTGTCATCATGTTCGTGGAGTAGGCAGCGGCGATGATGATGGTTTGCGGGAAAGGGTCAATACTTCGATGGGCTCAACATCAACAAATCGCGTAGACGCGTAAGCACGTGATACGTTCCCCACACAGGACCCTGTGTGCCTCTTTCTGGGGTCCTTGTCCGATGTCATCAACTGCCAGCAGTCATTCCCTTTTTTCTTGCTAAGATCCACTTTCTCCGTGGTTATGTATAGCCATTCTCTCAACTCTGCGCAGCAGTAACAACCGCGAATCGCGATTCCCGTAGACCGGCTGCGTCCTACGCAGCCCTACTTTCATGCACACTATACGGTCTCGCCTGACTGTGCCCACAACTCGTTCGAACTTCGTGCACCCGCCCCCCGCCTGCTAGACGCATTGCGCGACCCATCCACACTCATACCCTTTCAGAGTTCGCCACACCACTGCGCACGCGGAGGACCTGCTGATGATCTCGGAAGCAATCTGGCTTGGGCTGGTCAGTTCCCGTTCTGAAGCGTGCGGCTCAACACACGGTGGGTAATGATGTTACGAATCAGGGTCCATCTTTTTCAATCGCAATAGTACGTCCCTCCAGACTGATCGCCTTGAGATTCGCGAGCCTCAAAGATTATATTTCCCAACGCGAAATACGAGATTCGCTACCATCGTGAAGGATCGCTACGTCATGTGAAGATGTCCACACACAAGCGCGTACGATCCAGAGTCTGAGCAAGTGGGTGGGCCAGAAAATTTGAGGTATTCCAACACTGTCGATGAATTGATGACATCTGTTAACACTTGCTATCCTGTTTGATATTAGGCCTGAGTGATGCTAAGCATATCTAAGCATTTGATTACCTACTATATGGGGCCCCATCTTGTCTGTCCAAGGTCACCTCTCTTGTGCTCATCCACTCCTGAGGATCCCTGTGCTCTACTGTCACTCATCCCTTCCTCACATATTTAGCCAAGTCTGGCAATAATTGGGAAACTTATGAACTCTGTGCATACATCATCACCATTCAACTTCAGGACAGTCACCTGGTCTCACAACTGTATCACTGGTCTCCAGTGACCAATCTAGACAATATGACAGATGACTCAAACCATGATCTTCTGTTTTGCATGGAATGATATCCTTCTCCTAAGTCCTTCCAGAGGTTGAGAAAAGTATGGTATTTTCTTCTACATGTACAGAGAATGGCAACCTTTGTACAGTAAATTCATTCAATCTTCACTCAATCTAGTTCAATCAACCATAGTGATTGCTGGTCAGAGACCTCACCTGTGACCAAACATCATCAGAAAAAACATGGACACAGTGGTTCAAAGTGAAGAAGATGGCATGAGTGAATTTGTGGGGCTGTAGGATGCACTGCATAGAATCAATCAATGAATACAGGTTGAAGATCTGACAAGCACACTACCTTCTGTGGGCACAGTGACTCAGGGCAACTGCAGCAACATGATCATCAATCACAGTCGTGAGCCTGTGTGAGGCGATGACGACACCTTGGTGTCATCGTCATCCTAGAGTAGTATGATGCTTGTGAACGGTTGCAAAGTTGATCGATCCATACGATCAGGGCAGGGAGGAAAGGGGTACCCATGAGGTATGGGATCGCCTTGATGAGAAGAGGGGCGTGTGAGCATGACAAACTATTTGACGTTTAGGGTTCGCTCCGGGTGAGAGTTCTCGGCGACGCGTTCACAAAGAACCTCAGTTCAAAGTTGCCAGACTGGTAGTACGTGTGCGCGATCCGACACACGCTCCACGGCGTCGACCTCCCCTGGCTAGCGATCGAACTGTACTTTTTGAACAACTCGAATGACTTCGTGTACAGCGACCTGAGGATCGCACTGCCCAACACGGGCGAGCGGAAAATGGGCTACCTACCATAGTCAAATGGCCCACCTTTCTTCTCACTGGCATATCACGGCAGGGTGTTGGCACCCTGACGCGCTCTCGCTCGCGTCTGGCTTCGGTACAGCGCACTGCCCTGTGACTTCCGAGCGCGCGGACGGCGTCTACGCCGAGCGGTGCACCAGATGCTCGCGTGAGCGGAGTATGCATTGGGAAGATGAGCGTGGATCGGGCGCTCTGCAAGCAGATGGCGTCTGTGAGGAGAGCGACCACAAGTTACATGCGCAGATATGCAATCCAGCTCCAGAAGCAATATAGTGGTAAAACCAAACATGAGCATCATCAATGGTGTTTGTGTCTCGGTCTGAATGCCTAGATCAGAACAAGGAAGATGTTTTGAACGCACTTTGAGCCACTTTGCCTTCCCCTGCAAAGCATTAGCGGTGCCGACGAGAAGGATGATGCCTGGAAGTGTCAATTACCCTCGGCGGACCCTTCAAATTCGTTTGGCTATGCAACTGCACTCCCTTCTTCCCCATCCATTCGCATCCATTGTCTCTCCTCTGGACCCAGTCAACTATCCTCGACGGTCGCCTTCACCCGCGGCACACACTCTTTCATCCTTTCCCTGTATAGCTGCGTGGCCTCCGCATTCGCAGGGTTGGATTCGGATCGTGCAGCAGACTCTGGACCGACGTCAAGATCGCAGCGACGTCGTACGTCGGCGACCACCGGTTCTGGAGGATGTCGAGACAGAGCCCGCCGTTGGCGCAAACGTTCGGGTGGAACGTGCGCGAGAGGAACTTGACCGTCGGTGGTTTGTTGGGGTAGGATTCGTCGAACGTGAGCAGGAGTCTGAACCTGCCATCCTCGAAGGGCGTGTCGGCTGCGAGATTGCAGGTGTTGGGAGTGTGTCAGCTGATGCCGTCGCATGGAGGAGAGGGAGGCTTGTCTGGACCAAATATCACGGCATTCTATACCATGATAGTTAGAGTCGGGACAGCTACCTGAAACACCACTTGGCGGGTCACTCGAAAGTCCGAATAAGGCGTCACATCTGCAATTCGTGGACTGGTGGCCGGGATGAAATGTAAGACGTATCATGGGTGTGATATAGAACCTAGCAGTGTGTGGCTGTGGTGACTAGCTTCTTCTTGCAATTCCCCCTTGCGACATTTTTATGCATAATGCATGCTCGTTCGTCACCGCGTGCGGCGTGGTGCGTTCGATAGCAAATGCATCGCAGCGGAATTCAACTTTCATTGGAATCCGCAACTACTTCAAGAACCTGTCCGGGCGGACTGAACATTCTCGTCCATATTATGCGCGACATTTTTCTTCCTCGGTCACTAGCCAAGCTGCTGCTGCTGCACGCAGCAAACCATCTCAACACGAACTCCCTACAGATGTTTACTTTCCTGAAAACTCTCCTCTCGCACCCTCTGTTCGATTTGACTGGAGACTACGTGCTACATCGCGCCGCCACGGCAAGCAGGAGTCGCTAGGGAAACAAGGTGGTCCCAGAGCCTATGCAAAACGTATTATTCCACCGTATACCCAAGTCCAACCAGGCGAACCGTTTTGTGCAGAGATCCAGGCCTACCACGACCAGTAAGTCTGCTCGTTCGTACAAATGCGATATTCGTGATTTTCAACTTTCAGTTTTTTGCCTCTATTAGATGCTGAGCAGGCGGAAGAGGAGTCAGTTCTCCGAAATTGTCTGTCGAGTTGGTCACTCGCTCGTTTACGCGAGGAAGGGTACACCATAACGGATCTCTACGCGTTTTGGGTAGAGGCACCGCAATTTCGGAATCCCATCGCATGTTTCTCTCTGGGCCCTGGCGTCATTCTACCGCAGCACAGATTCGAGTAAGTGGCTGTTTTTAGCCGCACGCGGGCGGTGCTGATATGTTTCGTGCGCCAGAAACGGTACCCAGGTTCTCCTTTCACGTTTCGACCCTCTACAAGAACTGCCTTTGCGTGGCACCGTGTTGGCAAGCAACGCCACACAACTGCGCGTCGTATTTGACCACCAATTTGATATTGGTGACGGTCTTTGGCGACTTGACGTCGGCCGGTCCAATATCGTTTTTGAGCGGTTGCGTGCTGCGCTGATGCACCTAAACCACGATCCTGCAGTACTCGAGGCTGATCAGACACCTGACAGGCAGTTTGTCACTCAAGGTACCCACTTGCGCGATGTGCTTCTCCGGTCGTTTTCGCCGGAATCTAGGTCTCTGCATCGCTCGCTCCAAGCCCCAGATGAAGTACAGTATGTCTCCCGCGAAACGTTGGAACATCAGAGTCGAGACGAATGCGAGCATGGCGGTGCATTCAAGGACGACATGCGGATCCATAGCTGGGCGCGGCGATATGCACGGACAAACCCGATCGTCATGTATGGCGACCCCATATTAGATGGGTTGAATGCAACTCAGGTCCGCGCTGTTGCCATGATGATTGGGGAACGAATCTCCCTCATTCAAGGTGTACGTACACCTTTTTTTGACAGATTCATGAGATCTCAACGACCCTGCGCAGCCTCCTGGGACAGGGAAGACGAAAACCATAATCGAGGCCGTCAGACTGCTCAAGGTATGTTGCGCTCGCCGACGGCGTCGACATAGAATCTCAAGGTATTCTAGACCACCTTTGAGGCGCATCACCCGATTCTTGTTTGTGCGTATACCAACGCGGCGGTGGATAACCTTGTGGAAGGTTTTGCAGAAGCTGGCCTGAAGCCTCTGCGAATCGGCTTCCGTGGTAAGATAAAAGATAGTCTTACCCAGCACACCCTCGATTACAAACTCGATCAGCATCCGCTCAAGCTCAAGGTAGATAAGCTTCTGGAAGAGAAGAAGCAGGGAGAGAGACAATTAATGGACTTGACCAAGAGAATTGAAGCTGTGCAGAGAGCGCCGACAGCACGCGCTGCAGGCCGTCTTGACCAGATGCGGTCGGCTATGCTCGCACGAGAACGTCAGTTGATGGCTATTGCCGCGAAGTTGTACGCTATTCATCAAGAGATGCTGCGGGACATTACTGCAGATGCCGACGTGGTGCGTGCTATATCCGGGTCTCTTTTTAGGGCGCTGACCTCGTGTCAGCTTTGCACGACCTGCATCACCTCAGCCAGTGTTGCGCTTAACGTACTTGATTTTCCTGTTGTTTTTCTTGATGAAGCATCGATGTCAACGGAGCCGGCATCCCTCATACCATTGATGAAAGGAGTGTGTGTTTCAGTATAGATCTCCCGCCGATTGTCGCTAAATGGGCGATGTAGGCACAACACGTTGCTCTTATCGGAGATCATAAGCAACTTCCGCCTGTCATCGCAAGCCGCGAAGCACAGCTGAAAGGTCTTGGGACGAGTCTTTTTGAGCGGCTGACCGAAGAAGGCGGTAAGCTATCTCTTTTTTCCAGTCAATGATTGCCTCATAAAGTAATTGTGGCTCAGTGGTGCCGTCAATTATGCTGGATGTCCAGTATCGGATGCATCCGTCCATATCGCAGTTCCCGTCGCTAGAATTCTACAACCTTTCCCTGCGAGATGGGACTGTCGATTCATTTGGCAATATTGCGCCCAACCTTCTACCTCCAATTTCCAGTCATTTAGAGGTGGACGCACTGACCGGCCATCGGGGTGCTGTCGTATTCCTCGACCACGGTGGATCCGAGACTGCCAAGGATCGCAGCAGGGTGAATTGGAACGAGGCGCACATTGTGTGCAGTATCGTCGAGGACCTCTTGCAGAAAAACGAGGTATATTTGGGTTGAAATTTTCCTTGTTGAGAGGGCGCTGATCGGTGTTTTGGCCAGTGTCTTTGTGGAGAAGACATCGGCATCATTGCCCCGTATGTTGCTCAAGTCTCGTTACTGAGGCGCCTCCTTAACTCCGATGAGAAGTATCGCCGACGGTTTTCTGACACGCTAGGGGACCATCGGAGGCTGCAGCTACAGACCATCGACATTAAGACTGTGGACGGATTCGAGGGTCGAGAGAAGGAGGTGATCATTTTTTCCACCGTGCGGAACAATCCGTGGGGACGCATTGGGTTTCTGGCTGATAGGCGGAGGCTCAATGTTGGACTTACACGTGCGAAGCGAGGGCTTTTCATCGTTGGGAGCATCAGCACGCTGAAGGAGAGTAAGGTGACCAAGGGTCAAGCTGGTGAGGGAGAGCTTGTGAGCGGCGTGCGAGGCAGCAGGGGAGGTGAAGCCTGGACAAGATACACCGAGTATCTGGTAGAGCATCGGATGGTGCTCCGGCTGAGTGGGGAACGGTTGCATAGGGCGCTGTACGGCGACGTGCCTACGTTGCTGGGACAGGGTGGACTGGTATACGACACTAGGTGGTTACATTCATGAGCGGTCTGCACACGACGGTTTTTACACAAGTACCCGCAACCGTGAACCCTATTCATATTGCCGCAGGGTGGCAAGACCGGAATTTTCCATCGGTCTCGGAATGACAGGACATATTTTTTGTTCGGTTGGCTGTGCAGAAACACCAGCAAGCGACACATGTGGGTATGAACCGAACGATACCTACGTCATGCACGGAAATAATCAGACGACGACCCCAAGGTTGCTTTCTTGCCTGAAATGTCGGGATGGAGATCGATTGGGAGTCCTCGGAAATTGTTGCCGAGAAGATCTACTGGATATCTATCGCGCGGGCTCTTCTGTCTTGTTGTACTTCCGGGATGAATCGGTTACGTATCTCATTCGCCACGTGGCACTACCCTGCTCATAACTTGTTTTGACGGTGTGAATGGAATGTCACCTGCCTTGTTTTTGCTGTGTCTGACGAGATCGCCCCAACGCTCAAAAGCTCCTCCAATGCCTCTCATCCGGTATTCCCTTTCCCGGCCGGTTCTTCCTCCGCTCGCCTTCTATCCTTCCTCTGCAAATCTCCAACCCTACTTGACGACCAACAAATGTCGCCTTCCTTGGCCTCACCAGTCCACTCAAATACCTCCTCCCCGCAGGACACCCTCCGTAACCTCGACATGTCGTCCCCCTTCCTCGCACCCTCTAACTTCGCCGTCCCCGCATACCGCGTCGAATCCCCATTCGATCTCTCACCGCGCGTGCTCCACGGCGCTGTCGACGCTACGTTCTTGCTGACGCGTTCGCGCGCCGTAAAAGTAAGTTTGATCGTGCATGCTGTAGACGGCCAGTGACTAATGGCGCCAAGGTCAAAAAGGATCCGACCGCAACGTTTCTCTCCCTCCGCTCGATTTTTGATTTCCTTGGGGATAACGTACGTCATGCTCTCCGCCGCCCTATATTTGTAAGCCGATAGACTTTCAAGAATCAGGCTGAGCGTTCATCCATCCGGTCCACCGCCTCCATGTGGACATTAAACGACTTGTCCGCACGCGACGAAGCGTGGATTGTTTTCAAGTCGCACCGTGATGTAAGCGTCCAATTCATTTCCCGTATCCCACTCTGGTGGGTCCCGTCTCACCGCCGCGCAAGCGATCGTCCGACGCGCGCGTTTGATGGTCCTGCAGAAGGTGGCTGGAACATTATGTCCAGCGGGGCTATGCGATGAGTCAGATTTTTTGAAATCAAGCACCCGCTCTAGATCTCCTATCACAACCCCTCCGCTGGGGGTTCCTTTGCACCGCACTCGGCCTCGCGCGATCGTTCTACTAGATCTAAATACTCATCGGTTGACAGGCCTGCATATTTCTCTCGCTTTCTCTTTCGTCCTTCACTATATCGCCTGCCCTCGAATCCGACCTGGAGCCGCTTGAAAAGCTCCGCCGCGTCGACTTGTCCCCCAGGGTAGGCTTGCAATTTTATCCACTCTTTTCATGCTCATTCACGCCACTTGCTCTTAGTTCCCGCCCCTCCCTGTTATCCAACCTGAAGGCAAGGCGCACGGGCTTCGCATGTCGATTTCTACCCCGGACCTTCATGATCGGATTTACGCCGCACAGCCTCGTCTCGATCGTCAGCCTTCATCTACCCAAAGCGACAAGTTCGTCATTTCGAGCAACCCCCCGAATCCGAGAACAACGTTCAGAGTAGGTGACTGGATGTGAGTATTTGATATCGTCGTCTCGGGCCGGTTGGATATGCTTAGGGGTCGTGATCGACCTCCCCATATCTGTAACACTCCTTTTCGAGCATGCGCTGACTGTTTTCTTGTCAGATGCAATTTTGTCACCTGCGCTGCGCACAACTTTGGGTGAGTGTTCTTATCACTTTTTTTTCTGGGGCATTGGCCAGTTCAAATCGGTCTGGCCGGTTTTGTTTCGCACCGGTCACAGTGTGACCCCGATTTACAAATTGCTCCAATCTCCTATTTTCGCAGATGAAACTCATCTCTTTCTCCGTCTTATCATTTTTCCACCCTGTATAAAGCTCATGGTTCTAAACGATTCCTTCCCTTGTATGATTTTGCACAGGCGCAACCTGGCTTGCAGAGGTTGTGGTTGTCCACGTTCGGAAAGTCAAGTCCCACCATTGAACCATCCAGCCTTGGGCATGTCATCTGCTCGTCTCCCCACTTCTCCGCGATTCGCCAATGGCGTTAGTGGTTCTACTTTCTACGCAAGCTCTTCGATACCAAACTCCCCCCATTATTCCGCCATGCCGCATGGTGCATCGTATCCGCTCGCACCTCAGCCTGTCGCTGCGCCAAAACCCGCGTCACCATCTCATCCCCTCCTAACTCCTTCTGGACGCGACTTCTCGAGGGGAGGCAAGGTGCAGAATATATCCAGCAACCCATCTATGCCGTGCATCATGTACTGGCCCGATAACGAGCCTCTCCCCGAGCAGGGCCAGATTCGCCCCTCCAACTTGTCTGGAATCTCGGTATGTTGGCTCAGACAATCTGATGACGATTCCATAACTGATTCATACCCTAGCAACCCCCCATTTTGAACACAGGAAATCGTGGACCAATTGAACATCAACCCGGAGATTGGATCTGCCTGAAATGCAATTATTTGAACTGGAGACGGCGCAAGGTTTGCCAGACTTGTTACCCATGTGCGCGCTTCTCTTCCAATGTTGCCTTGACACTGTTCTCATCAACTTCTCTCAGACGCCGAGGGTAACGGTGATTCCATCTCGGCTGCAGTGCAGTCTGAGCGGATTAACCTGTTGACGACCCTTCTCGCTCAAAACCAGTTGCCATTTAGACCAACTCCTTCCTCTACCGATCCTCCCCGACGAAACACTGCCACACAAGTGCAGCACCGACCACTGGAGACCGTCACACCAAAGTTTAGCCGTTCCCAGGTCGATGTTCGAACTGCCGCACAGTACCCCGAGTCTCAGTTTATATACGAAACGTCGGGACCTTATCGGCAGGCGATGCCCCTGTTTCCAGGAATGCGGGAATTGGAGGACGCGCTCCGTGCCGCCGCACCGGCTCCACTTTTGCCTTCCTTCTTACAAGATATCGTCCAGTCGCCCACTTTGTCCCCGACATCCTCGTCTTCAGCAGACTTGTCGGTTGAGGAATACGATGACCTCGTTCCCTCCCCTCGTCCTATCCGCGACGACTCTAGCTCGAGCTTCCATCTTGGCAACATTTGGAGGTTCAACGATGAGGAGACGACAAGCGTCGCAGGCATTGCCCTGCCCCACCACGATGACCTCGTCGGGAGCAGGAAAAGTAGCCAGGAGATTTTGCGTCGCCCCTCTCCTTGATGTAAGCAGACGTTGCTTACGCGGCGACTCTTGGCTCATTCTCAGCGACGTAGCGTCTCGGTCTGCAATCTTCTTCTCTGATGCAGGTGTTATTTGGCTTTCACCGTGGATTAGATTATCGTTATTTGTCCTCTCGCCGCTCACTCATGGACTGACTGTTTGGAGTACTGGGGATCACAATCGTCGTTCCTCTGTCAAGTATAGGATCTCTTTGGGTATACTGCATATTTACAACGTGTTTATCTTGTTCATTTATGTTATTTTGGAACACAATATTTAAAGTAGTGTATCTCAGATGCCTAGTGTAAATTATCAAGTCCCGTTTGAGTCCACTCGTCAAGCCAGGCTTAGGCGACGATGAATTCGATCATCGTTCGAGTCCACCCCGATACACCCTCTGCTGCCGTCAAATTTCTATCTCGCCAAACACCGCACACACCAGAATCGCAGGTCGCAGAGTTCGACCTCCTTCGCTCCATCCGAGGTGCTCTGAGAGGGTCCGCGTCTCGTTCAGTCAACACCGTCTACGCGCCACTGTACGACGATGGATGCGACGCATGGGCAGAGCAAGAGCTGGCATGGAATGATCGCTGTGTAGTTCTCAGTCATGGGGGCGTCATCCAGAGAAAATGGGATTTCTCCGGTGAAGATCAGACGATACAATACGCGTGCATCGGGAGGTTTGCCTACAGCGCCAATACCACAGGTCCTGTGCACGGCAGCGCGCACTATACCTCCAAGACAAGCGGACAACAAGCAGACCCGTCCGCCGAATCCATCTTTGGTCCTTTCAAAGCAATCCAGGAGGAGCGGGAGAAGCACAAGCACACTCAAGAGGACGTTTCGGCCGTGTTTGTGTTTCTACGCAGCATAGGCAAGGTCTACTTGATCAATGGAACCGACTACACGTTTTCCCTGCCCTTTCTTGTTCGCAGAGCGTGGCCCCTCCATCCGCACGGCGTCATGATACAGCGTCTGCTCGACCCTCTCGAGATTGACGATTCGCATGCCACTGGCGACGCGCCACTCCCCACCACGTTCACCATCACGAATCCCTTTTCGGAGCCTGCTGCCGTCGGCATTACTGCCGGTATAGCGGGTGGCTTTCCTGGTCGTCCCGCTTGCCTCCTCGACGCAGAAGAGAATTACTCTCGGCCCCTCGTTGTCATTCCCGCCGTCGAAGAGGTCGTCTGGGTGTCTCGGAAACCGTTTGCCATCGATGACATCTTCATCACGTTCAACTCTGAGCGACAAGAGTCGTCCATCTGGCGCTACGTTTATCAACCTTGTCCTCGCACCTCATCCTGCTTCGATCTCAGTTTCAATGTGGACAGTATGGCGCTTGGGGGTGATGGGGAGGCAGACATACCCGCTTCCGCGGAGCATGGAAGGATGAAAGCCTCTTTTTGGGCACAAAAGTTGATAACCCATTCGAGCCCCGGAGTCCCGTAAGTTTTGCGTCTATTCTTGTTGGCTGGGAACGTCACGTCGCTTGTTAGGCAGGGAGCATCACCTCGAATTTCTGCCGCTCTGTTTGATCAACGCTTTGATGGAACCCGTGACCATACCTTGTTGGCGATCTGCATGCCTGGTGTTCCGACCGCGGTGTTCCTGCTCACTGTACAGGAAGCAAACAAGACGGTGGCTTGTGACTACTTGACGAGCATTGACGCCGTGTCCGTCGCCCCTGTTGGCGCGACTCGCAAAGAAATATGGGATTTGTTCGCCGTCAAATCGGATGGGTCGGTGACGATTTTCACACATGGGCTGCAACCACTCCCTATCGCATTGGAGCTCGCCCAAGCTGAGGATGCTGCAAGTGCGGAGAAGAATGCGCCTGCTCCGATAACGGGTATAGCATCCATAAAGTCTGCATGCGTCTCCTCGATCACGTTGCTCTGCGTTGGGGGGCAAACGTATCGTTCTAAATTTGACATGCTTCCACGGGACCGGCTTGTCAATCAAGCACTGCAAGCTGTATCGCTCATCATTCCCGCAAAAGACGCCTTTTCTATGCACCTAGAGTTTCTCCGAACGTGGTCCCTCCGGAATTTCAGTGCCTCTTCCAAGTTGGAGTTCCATGCATTGGCGTATGCACTGATCAAAACTCTGGATCTTGCGGTTTCGTATCCAGCCGGCTCCGTTTCGACGGATTGGAAACAATTTTTATCTCTAAATACCAATGTCCGCAATTTCCAGGACGATCCTGCGTTACAACGCCTATCTCTTCCTGCCCACCTGAGAAACCGGCCTTTCAGTCTGGTAGTGGTAAAGCCCAATTCCTTACTGGCGCCTGTGCTATATGCATTACATATGCTTGCTGAAGACCTCCGGCTTGTAGTTCATCGGCATGATTCCCTCATGTTGCTCGTTCCTTTGGTTTGCCATATCGCTCACATAATAAGACCAGAATGGGCGGATTACTGGAAGCGGCTTTGTCCCAACGTCAGAACAGGTTGGCCTTCACCCTCTACCACGTGTGCGTAACATGTCTGTTCATGGCCAGACCCAGCTGAATAAGTTCCAGCCATCGAGATGCTCGACGATCGAATACCGGTTTGGCCGCCTGACATGTGCGCCATACTGTATGGAAGGATAGGCAACCCTGATTGGAAAATTCCGCCGTATGAGACGTCTCTTTTGGCCCCCATGTTCAACATCCAGCCTTCATATGCATTTGGCAAAGTCGAACCGCTGAGTTCTCTTCAGCGTCTAACGACTGCATACCTCTGTCTTTCCGATAGCACGATTCCATCTGCGCAGCAAAGAGCCGAGGTGACGGTCGAGGCCCTCGTGCGTATGTGGGGCACGGCAAAAAAGGGTCACTTATTCTTGGACAGCTTGCCTCTGGGCATTGCCGCGCCTCTGCGCGAAGCTATCCGAACCTGCCAACTTTCACCGCCATCACACTGGCAATCAGAGCATTACGAGCTCATTGGTCGACGCGACCTAGCGTTTAGCGTTGCGACGGTTCAACCTGTCATCTCGCAACATGGGATTTATCAGTCTGCGGAGACGTACATGGTATGGTTCGTGCGTGTGGTCATCGTCATGGACTGACTCCGTTGCAGACTTGTCATCGTCGAACGACCATCAATACGCTGGTCGAACAAGCAAAGGTTGCGAGCGCGGGCGAAGTCGACGCACTCTCTGGTGTGGAGCTGGGTCTGAAAACGTTTGCAAGCATACGTTTTGGACAGGATCGTCGATTGGAAGAGGTAGCGCGTATGCTGTGCTCGTCGGCGGTTCCATCTGTCCGGCTCATCGAACGGCCAGATTTGAAGTGAGTGGTTCAAACTCTCTGTTAGCGAAGATGATGTTTATTTTTTCGCAGCGAGCATGACCAGGCTAAAGAACAGCAGCACCAGGTCGTGCGGATCGCGGAAAGGACGCTGGCCTTGCCTTATGGCAGGGCAATGTTTACCTTTGGCTCGGTGCTCACGGTCACTCGTGAAGCATATGTCATTCCTAAACTGGAATATCAGGTCAGGATTCAGCCGACCAATGTCATTGCTGGACCTGAGCCTGGTAAGATACCTCTCGAGTGCACGAATTGGGGAGAATTCCACAACGGCGTCGCGGCGGGCTTGCGGATTGCACCTTGGGCACGAGGGGTCGAGAGTTCATGGATCGCTTTCAACAAACCTTCCGAGTTGACTCCGGAGCACGCAGGGTTCCTGTACGGACTCGGGTTGACGGGCCACCTCAAGGAAATGTTGACCTGGCATACATTTGGATATCTCACGCCGAAACACGATCTGACATCCATTGGCGTCCTTCTTGGTCTTTCTGCGGCAAATGTCGGGTCTGGAAACATGCATATCACGAAATTGCTGGCCGTTCACACGCCCGCATTACTCCCAACGCCAACGGTCGATCTCAATGTCTCTCTCATGACCCAAGCCGCTGGGCTGTCCGGGGTCGGACTTCTCTACCTCGGCTCAAAGGACCGACGTATGGCCGAAGTCTGTCTCAACCAAATCAGTCGCAAGGACCTTGTACAGCCTGATCTCAGCAACGAGCACAGGGAAGCATACACCTACTCTGCCGCTGTTGCCTTTGGGATGATCATGCTCGGAAAAGGGTCACCCATCCCTGCAGACTTGGCTTGTCTACACCGGCTACGCGTGCTCATTCATGGCGAGAAGAAATCCATCAGCGCAGGGCCCCACCGTCCTGCGTTTGATGTCAACGTCACGTCGCCGGCTGCGACGATCGCGCTGGGCATGATGTACCTCAAGACAGAGCAACAAGACGTGGCCGATATTCTTGAGCTTCCGAGCACGGTCATTGAGCTGAATCGCATCCAGCCGAGCTTTTTGGTCATGCGCACGATCGCGAGGTCGTTGATCATGTGGAACTCGATCGGATCGACCTCAGACTGGCTCATGTCTCAGATTCCGGAGCCTATCATGATGGCGATGCAGGACCACATTGCGAACAAGCAGCGCGCGGACGATGCGATCGAGTTGGCCTACTTCAACATCATTGCTGGTTATTGCTTTGCCGTGGGATTGAAATATGCTGGCACTGCTCGACATGAGGCGTACATCATGTTGTCGAATTATTTCGACGTATTCAGTCGATTTGTTGCTACGAGCGGTGAGTCTCTTGGTTGGCGTCGTCGCGATAGTGTGTGATAGATCCCTAGGTCCCTCTTTCGACCACAAAATCAAACGCTCGGCGGTGCGAGAGGGTCTGAACCTCATTTCAATTGCATTGTGCATGGTCATGGCAGGTACTGGCGAGATCTCGTGCTTGAGGCGACTCAGGTATGCGTTTGGGATGTATCACCAGGCGTTCAGATACGGCGTGCATGTGGCCACACACGTATCGCTTGGCTTACTGTTCCTTGGAGCCGGTCGGTTCACTCTGGGTACGTCCAATGCAGCCATTGCATGTATGCTCGCCGCCTTCTTTCCCCGTTTCCACCACGTTTCATCGGACAACAAGAGTTACCTTCAGGCGTTACGACACTTGTGGGTTCTTGCGGTAGAGCCTCGCTGCCTTATCGCCCGCGACGTCACCACACGTGAGGCGGTCTACCTCCCCGTCAAGATTACGACAAAGGAAGGGAACGAGAAGGGCGTCACACAACTCATCTCTCCCACCCTCATACCGGACTTTGGGAAGCTCATGTCTATCCGTATTGACACGCCGCGCTACTGGCCATTCTTTGTTGACTTTGAGAACGTTCCGGAACACAAGATGAGTTTCTTGAGAACCCAAACGTTGTATGTCAAACGTCGAACGGCGTTCCTCAGTTACACCGAAGATCCCAGAGGGAGTAGGAGCTTGTTCGTTCGCTCTGGTTCTTCTGCTGGCGATGCCGCTACGCTCGATTTCCCGCAATTGACGGATGCGAAAGCCCACCCTGCCAGTGACCTCACCCATTTCATCTCTTCGTTTTCAAACGACACGCTCTTCCTCGCATTTGCGGATTATTTCTCACGCGACGACGGCGAGACTCCAGAGGAGAGGACCTTTCACGCGTATTGCCACGCAGCACTCTTAGACAGCATCCTGCAAGACAAAATAGAAACGCTCCAGTCGCATCTTACACTGTACCAATATCGCACGCAACCACAGTCCACGTCTCATTTCCACCTTCGCCTGCAAGACCTGCGATTTGCGGTCGACTTTTACAGCAAGGTCTTTGATCGTCGGTTCAGTGGCCGAACAGAAAACAATCCCCGACCACCACTCATTCGCGAGAACACCGTATCGGGTGCGCTGCAGGCGCTGGACGAACGCCTTGGCGAAGTGCAAGACCATCCAGCATTCGTCGCGGCCCTCGGCCAGTACGCCCGCGGCGGGCCCGTCTTTGACACGTCTGACGCCGAGTCCCCCGAGGTTTCCCGCTGGCTCGCGTGGTACCTCGCGCGCAACGGCGTCCCGTGTGCGTCTCTGCTGGTGATCCTGCGCCAGCTCGCGCGCGAGGCGCACGCACATAGCACGAGCTGCGCGCCCCCCGAGGGGGCTGCGGACGTGCGGCTGCTCGATGTGGGGATCAAGGAGGTGCTGCGGGGTACGGGGACCAAGATGACGAATGCGTTTGGGTCTGGATGGTCGGGGGTGTCGCTGGATCGCATCGTGGGTGCGTGGTAGGGGTGTGGTGACACGACCGAGACCAATGTGTGTCATGCGTGCGACGAGGGAAAAAGGTGTTGTGGTCGTGAACTAGTCGACACTGTTTGGCATCATCGAGATGTATACTTACGGCAATCGGGCAAAGTCAACAAGTCCTGGTGGCACAGATGTAAGTGGGGTAGAAAACCTTGGAGCCTGGGGGCCATCAGCCATGGGCGTCGTGCTACTGATTTGGAACGCGTTTCAAGGCAGTGGGAAGTGGGGTACACGTCTGAGAACGCCAATCTGGCGAACGTGCTATTGTTCAAGCTTTGATGGTCGTCATTGAATGGTCCTGCCAGCTAAGTCGTGACGCTCCGGGCACACGTGCAACGATGCCATAGGACAGTCGACGCCAACGCCAGCGAACAGAGGCTCCGGGTCAACTCAAGTTACGGCCGCTACCGCCACCGTTGCGCTTGAATCTATTATCTGATGAACAGTTTGTGCCCCAGAATGCTTCTCCTCGGAAAATGTCTTTCCCAGAGTTCACTGCAGTCAGATCGGAAGATGCAAATAGGAGACCATGTTTTTGCAACAACACTAGATAAATATCTAGAGATATATGGAATGCGCAGTGGATCAAATGATAATGTATCGGCCCTTCGGCAGCTTTCCGGTGCTTCTAGTAAATACTACATACACGATAGATTCCAATGACAAATAAAAGTTAGAGGATGGCTAAATCTACAACAGCCAAGAGAAGACGAGGATGAGAGATTGTGCATTAGAGATCGCTAACACGCCGTTGGAAACCGGCAGGCCTGTGGAGACCCTGCTCGATGATGTAGTCACGACGCTGGCCAACAGCTTCGTTTAGCCTGTCGAGCATGCCGATAGTTGCCTCCCAGTCTACACATGCGTCGGTGATGCTAACACCGTATTTCAGCCCACAGGGCCCTTCGGGAGGCACCTCTTGGCGACCGGCATTGATATTTGATTCGATCATGACACCGGTGATCGTCCTGTCACCAGCAGCCAGCTGTGAGCAGATGTCATTCACGACCTTGGGCTGGTTGTTGTGGTTCTTTTGTGAGTTACCGTCTGATGATATCGTAAGTACACAGGTCTTGGTAGCAGGGAAAGACACATACGGCTGCAATCGATCATGATGCTGGGGTGCTCTTTAGGACGAGCCTTGGCCATGGATGTCGCGGCTGCCACTACATGCTCGGAAGCATAGTTCGGCCCTTTTGTGCCACCACGGAGGATGATATGAAGATCCTGGTTTCCCCGGGTCTTGACGATCGCGGCCAGACCGTGCTCAGTGACACCCATGAACGCATGGGGGTTTGAAGATGAGCGCATGGCATCAATGGCGACCGTGACACTGATTCAGAACGCGTGATCAAGATAACTAGAGATTGACAGCAACGGGGATCTCACCTTCCATCAGTACCATTCTTGAACCCGATGGGGAAGGAAACACCGGAAGCGAGTTCTCTGTGTAGCTGAGATTCGGTGGTTCTGGCCCCGATAGCACCCCAAGAGATGACTGAAAAGGAAGACGTGAGATGATGTGGGGTGACAGAGAGGTCCACTTACGGTCAGCGATGTACTGAGGAGAGATGGTATCAAGAAGTTCTGAACCGACTGGTACACCGAGCTCGGTCAGGTCGCAAAGGAGCTGTCTCGCAGTCCGGAGACCTTTGTTGATCTGGAAGGACCCGTCGATGTCCTAACATGATGACAGATTGAGCAAGAAATGTAAGTGCAGAGGAGAAAGACATACGGGGTCATTGATCAAGCCTTTCCAGCCGACAGTCGTTCTTGGTTTCTGGAGAGGAAATCAGCTAAAGAAGAGTTGAGGTGTTGATTTACATACTTCGCTGTTAAGAGGATGAGCCGGGAACACGTTGATGAAAGGAATGGGCTCACAAGTAAGCACGCATGACGATCAGCAAGTTATCCCAAGCGGGAATTTTGGCCCTGAGAAGTTTGGCATACTCTATGGCTTGCTCGGGAGAGTGGATAGAGCAAGGGCCGACGATAACGATGACTCGGTCATCCTGGCCGGCCAGGATGCGTGCAGAATTGTACCGCGCAGAGGCGATGGTAAGGCGCGAAGCCTCGGAAGGGGTGATCTCATGCCTGAGCAGAGCAGGTTGGACGAGAGGATCGTACTGATTGAAGGCGAATAAGTAACGAACAAGGAGACGAGAGACGGCATACCCCGATGACACGTCTGTCTTGCATGTAGTCCTGGAGCTGTTTGTCGTCTTCGGGGAAGGGGGTGACGATGTGGGCGTACATATTGTATGAGTGGGAGTGAGTTGACCTGGAACCGAGCAGCTAATGGGTTTTTATAACTGACGTGGCTGTGCTAAATTTACGGATTTACGCACAGCCGCCGTAAATTTCCACGGTTATCCATTTCTCTTGAGATCGGTTCCGAAATTGGGTTAGTTTGCCCACGCAGTTCGATGGAGACCAGCAGAGTTGCCGTCGCGCTCAATCCAGTGCCCGGATTTTGTGTTAAATCAAGGGCCACTAACGACGCGCCAGTTCACCTCACAGCTTCGGACCAACAGCACAGTTTTCATGTCGAAAAGGGTCTAAAGATTTTCGTAAACATCGCTTGGGATCCAAATGTACCACCCCCGCCATCAGCAACCGACGATGCGATGCGGCGTGCGATGCAGGGCCTGGACATCGACGAGTCCAACCCAGACGCGTGGTTCGTCCCAATCGTACTCTCCGATGCACGCCAAGACTCTGACAAAGGTCGGTATTGCCGTGTGCATTCGCCATGACTGACACCGTCGTTCAGCCGGAAAGTCGACCGTCGTTTTCGATTGTGCGCTCAATCCGGCCATCAAATCTCGCGTCCTCAGAGATCCCGAGTTCAAACACTTCGTCATCGGTAGTGCATTCGCCGTACATCTCATTTCCGAACTCATCGCCCCTCTCCAGAGCTTGCCTTTCAGCGCATTGAGGCGCAAACGACTTTGATCCTCTCTCGGCAGATTGGCACGCCCAACATAGCCTCCAAGGGTCAACCTCGTTCCCGTCGGGTGCTCGTACCCACAGGGCTGTTTCCACCCGAACACCCCCATCGCCGGGCACCCCCCACACTCGCCCAAGAACTCCCAGCACGCCCCACGGGCGTTCCTGAGAATGCACCGCCCAAGGGCATCCTGAAAAAGTCACCGGCCTCTCAATCTCAGCTTCCCATGTGGTCTTGGACGCAACAAGGTGCGACTATCCGCATCGTTTTCAACGTACCTGGTGTTGTAAGCAAACAATCACTGCCTTGTCAGCCCGGGTAACAAACCCGTTCTCCATTGCAACATAGACGCATGCAGTCATTCCGGATTGCACGCTTGATGTCGAACCAAGGCGTATCCTCTTGCACGTCCCCGCCTTGTACGACCTTGACATGAACCTCGACTCCCTAGACTCGGAGCTCAATTCGATATTTGAAAAAAACGGCACGGCTCATGCAGCTCTCAGACTGAAGCGCATGCGCAACCTCGACATGGATAGCGCGAGAGCTGAGTGGCGTGTCGCTGATAAAGCAATCGTATTGTTAGCTTGATCGGTAGTAAGTTCTTTCACAGCTTCCGGAATGCCAAGTCTCATGCTATGGTTTAGCATTCCAAGGCGG
>JBBPOH010000002.1:0-50442 GCA_038091335.1 Phylloporus arenicola | reverse complement strand
GGCCAATTGCAAGGCGCGTATATTATATTCACAGATTCTAGAACCCATTTCTGCTCGCTGTAGCTGCAACTTTCAAACTCTGCATTGCAGCATATGTGCAGTGTTTGAAATTGGACTGATATGGTCGCAATTGTAACGGAAGTGATATGTTAGTACGTTTTTCTGCTCTCATTGACATAGCCATTTCTTTCGCACTTTGTACAGCTCATGTCAAGTGTAGGTGACGCAGCGTCCACTGTCCTTCCACTGTCCTCTCCGGTGTCGCGGAGGAGCACAAACATCACCGAGTTCCCCTATGTAGAAGAGTTGCATACTGTGCAACCATCTAGGTCAGGGGTTGGAGGACCTCGGAAGATGGACCTTGCTAATGGTACAGGGCTGCACGCTGCCATGTCATTCGAGCGTCCGGGCGAACCTGGAGTTCTCGCAGTTCATAATGAGCCGTACTTGTCCACTGATCAAGTTCCGAGGCCAGGTCATATTCAGGCGCTGCGTCGACACTCGACGAAGCAACTAATACATCGATTCGAATCCATGACCGAAGCTGAAGAGATGGCTCAGGTCAAGCGATACCCTGGCTCTACTCGTATATCCCCGGAGACCGGCCCACACGACATGGACCATCGTTCTCTTACTGTTGCCCCCCACAAGAGCAAGAGAAGATCGTTGAGCAACTCCTTGCGAAACTTCATGTCTGTTTTCAAGAAGAAGAAAGACAAAGAATCAGATGATGATGATTATGTTCCACCTTATCACATTCCCGAACAAAATATCGCCACGTCGGCGGAGCCCGCGTCTCTTATGAAGCCCCAGATGGTCTCGCATCCCTCCGGGAAAGGAACATCATTGCCGTCTGGCCCATTACTCTGCGGTTCTTTACTTTACTTCTCCCGGCCGGCGTCTCATCCCCCAGTCTGGATGTCATGCACAGTGTCATTATATAACACCCACTTGCTTATCACTCGGTATACGATGCATGACGCCCTTTCCAGCCATACGATTCAGTTGGACGGCTTTATGGACGTACACTCCCTCAACGAACGAGTATCACGACTCGATGCCGAAGGTGATCTGAAGGCCTTTGAGTTGTCCTTTGAGGGTCGACCGAGAGAAACGTTTGCTGCGACCTCTACCCAAGATCGTGCACGATGGATTGGTGCAATCTGGTGAGATAAATCGCCTGTCCGCCATTATTGGATCTTACCTCGACGCAGGGACACTGTCCTAAGTCCCCGGCACAAAAGCGAGCCCGCGCATCCTGCACAACGTGAGGCCCTTTCCATCAGAACAGATTTCCAACCCGAGACCAAAAAAATGGATCAATACCTGCGACCCTCTTCGCCCCCTGAAGAAGCGCGTTCCGAGTATACGTCCTCCACCGCGCTGGAGACCCCTTTGGCGAAGCAAACGCCGCCACCAACACCAGTTGCCAAGTCACCACGGCACTCACTTTCTCCCCTGTCTGTCTCTCCCCCTCGGCCTCCATCCCGATTCTCCAATCCTTACTCTCGCTTCAAAAGTCCTTCTATCGCAAATCTGGGAACGCTATCCGTGGTCACGCAACGCCTCGCCCAGTTGGAGCACTCAGAAGTGGCAAGTCCAGCGAGTGCAGGTACCTCATCGAGCGTCGGCACCGCTCTCCGGCGCGCGCAAACCACCCACCCGACGCACCAAGAACGCTCTTTTTCAGAGATCGAAAAGCTCCAGGACGCTAATGCGGCGAGGGACTATAACAAGGGTAACGAGACGCCGTCGACGGACGCGTCGATCGTGATCCCGCTTCCCAATCCCCCAGTTGTGCCGTTCTCCGAGACGTCCTCTGTGCGGAGTGCATTCAAGAGGAATCGTACGGGCCAGTCGTCGCCCAGCGTACCGACGCCACTGACGTCGCCTGCGGGAGCACCCGCATCTACTGCAACGCCGGTGGCAACTTTACGGGCACAGCTCTCAGAACCTGCGATCCGCGAACACGTCGAGAACCCACCGACGTCCCTGCGTGCCGCTGGTGTGGAGCCACAGTTGGCGCCCCTGGCGGAGCTGATCAAGGATACTGCCGCAAAGCACTATGACCAGACAGCAGGTCTGGGCGAACAGATTATTTCCCTCCAGCGGGACATTCATATTCTCCCAAACGAATTGCAGGTCTTCTTGAGCCGGACCATGGCCGCGGCGGTCCGACAATCGTCCAAGTCGAACAGTCCCGTCGATAGTGCCAGCTTGCAAAACGTCTTGACCAACCTAGAAGAGTTGAGAAAACACATCCTGGCCACGTCAGAACATCCGCAAATAGATTCTTTATTGAAGATGTTCGAGGATCTGCAGTCGCACCTCGGGTCGCTTGCCCCGGTGCTCATGGAGAAGTTAGCATCTATCGAACAGGGTCAAACGCAGCTACAACTTGCACGGGAGGCCGAGCGGCCTTGTGTCGATTCGTCAGATATGCATGCGAAACTCGACGAACTTGCATCCTTGTTCAAATCCAGTATTCGTACTGTTTCCGCAGAGAATGCGGCCCGTGACGCACCCTCGTCGCAAATGCTAAATGCCGGTTCTGAAAAGGTTTGTCATCGCCGTGGACGCGTCTCGAGAGTTTTACCCATTTATTAGCTCCAAGTGATCTTGGATCATCTCAGACTGGACGAAGAACAGCGAAAGCTTCAGATCGATCAGCAAGCTGACAGCGTTCGTTACCTTAATGAATTGAACTCGGTATGTATCAATAGAAGCCCGCGACGTTTCTGTGACGAGTTATAACCTTTAGTGGCTCGACGCCTTTGTGAACGGTGGTACCGCTCATATCCAAACAGTAGCTGCAAACGTGGAGCAACTCTGCTCTCACCTCGGTGTCCCTCCGGAGAGTGACACCGCGGGTGGAGATCGAGGAATGCTCGGCGAAATCAGACATCTTATATCTTCTGTCGAGACCAAAGCCTCTAGTGAAGGTCAGCTGCAGGCGTCCGTGGGTGAACTGATGGATGCCGTCAGAGAGCAGATGAGGAATGGCACTGAACAACGGACTGCGCTGGGTGTGGTTTGCAATGCGTATCCTTGTCGGTCGTGCTGATCCATGACCGGTTCGTAGTAACGGATTCCGTGCTCGAGGTTATCAATCGGCAGCGACATGAGCAAGAACAGATGCTCCGGGCCCTCTCTACAGGTAAGGACGTGGTGCTCGCGGTGAGAAGATGTTATCGACCTTTTTGCCCTGCAGAGCTTACAAACGAGATTCGTGGCGAGAGACTGCGGTTTGTTGAGGCCATGAAAGAAGCTACGGCGATCAACGTCCAAGGTAAAGGGGGGGAGTAGATGACAGAAAGCGCATGACTGACACGACGTACGCAGCGCACGTCGAGCACTTCAAAGCAGAGCTGGGCCGAGAGGTGGCTGCGATGACACAGGATGTCGGAAGACTCCATCAGGAAAAACAAGCGATCGAGCAGCAGATTGCGGATCTGTTTGCGTTTTACTCAAAGCAGAAGCAAGAATCAGAGGTTTGTCCACTCCATCTTGAATACGAGTCAGACCTTGGCATGGTTTAATCATAGAACAACGCGCGTCGCAACGCACCTCCGCGGTCAGCGGGTTTCAGCAATCTGCAAAATTTGTCCTCTTCGGCACAGAGGCGACCGCGGCGGCCATTGCCTCATCCAGTTTTTCAGAGGAAGGATTGAGGTTACGATGCCACGGGATTTGGGAAGTGAGGAGAATCTAGATGGGTCCTATTGTATTACTGAGCGGGGATATGTTATATCTAGCGGTGACGACAAGAGCGTGATTTATCGCGGAATGAGGAATTTCCTCGCGTCTTCCCAGCCCATCCTCTCGCGTTCTTTCCCGAGCAGCGCGCCTCTACGCACCTCTTCAGCATCAATGGCGTTCCAGTCATCATATTGGGTGACCAGTCCATCTTTGATTCCTTGGGTGATCTCGTCGGGTGGATTCTCTGGATGAGGTGCAGGATTTAGCCCCAGAGCCTCTTCACTTGTGTCGTCCGCAGTGCTAGACACCATGTCAGATAAAATCGTGTCGGCGACCCCATATGCGTCCATCATTGTCGTGGCTAACACGCCTTTTGCGCCATTAGCACACCACCCGGAAGCATACACGTTTCTCAGAGGGCTGCCAGACAGGGATAAGATGCGGCCGCCCCGTGCCCGGAGATGGGAGGAAGACGGGTCAAAGAATGCCGTGGCAGGGTCTACATGAAAGCCAAGAGACGCGACGACGAGGGAGGTAGAGAGGATGGAAGTCTGATCTGAGCGGATTGCACGGCCAGTGGATGGATCAAGATGTGTGTGTGCAAGAGTGAGCTCGGCGGCAGGAGTCGAGTGGGATGGTGCAAGTGCGGTAGGCATGCGATAGAAGTCGAGAGACCAAGTCTTGGCTGTGCTTCCAGGCCGAGACTGAGAGCCTTTGCGAAGAAGATCGGTAGTACGACGCTGTTGGCGAGACAGGGTTGTGCCCTCTGGAAAGTTGAGGAGGGAGGGGTCAAGGGGGACCATGGAGACGTCTGGGAGATGCATCATTTCGCGTAGTTCCTTGTTTGTGAATGCTGCTTCTAAAGGGCCGCGTCTACCGACGATGGAGACATGCTTGAGTGTGGACCGGGCGAGGACGCCGAGAACATGTTCGGGGACGTCGTATTTCTTGAGAACAGAGGGTGATGTGAGAAGGATGCGGGCGACGTCGAGAGAGACATTTCCGTTGCCTATGAGGGTGAGATGGGTGATCTTGTCGAGAGCCGGCGCGGGTGGGTTGGACGGATGTCGGGTGTACCAGTGCACGAGCGACAGTGCGGGCACGCAATGAGGTATGTCGGGATGGAGCGTTGGACGAGTGCATCCAGATGCGAACAAGAGGTGTGTGTAGTTGTGCAGCAGAGACGAGAGCGGGACAGACCGCGCGTGCGCTATCGCGGTTGGCTCGCCGCCGACGTGGACGTTGCCAAAGAAGCGGAAACGCGGGTCAGCGGCGGTTTGGTCGAACTTGTTCGTGCAGTTCTTGGACGCTGTGAGCGGGGCAGACCAAGACGACGTCGAACGTACCTTGACCTCTGGATGGTCTGGCGCAACCCCGTAGCGGACGAGTCCGTGTGGTGCCCAAAGACGGTCGAATATATGCACCCTCAGCGACAGCGAGGACGGGTCCGCGAGCGACAGCAACCGCGAAGCCACGTAGAACGCAGACGGCCCGCCGCCGATAATGGCGAGCTTGGCCAGTGGTGGCATGCGGCTTGAACGCGTTCGGTGACCAAGATGCAGGCGACGCTCAGCGCCGCCGCACTCAAGCGTACGTCGTCGACGCATTCACGGCTCAGATACTCACCCAACGGACAGCGTTCATCAGGGCTTTGTCGTGTCTCTCGCGATTCGGCGACGACCTCGTGCTACACGCAGACACCCAGCGCTTGACTCTGAGCGCGACCAACTCATCGCTCTCCGCGTACTGTTGCTTCAAATATGGGAGGATGTTCTTTTCGAGATACCGCGTAGGCGGCGGCGTGAATGGCGCAGACCCGTCCACAAGCAACGCAGGCGCACACCAGGATCTCAGAGGACAGCTGCTCGTAAAGGTACGTTTCGCGCACTCGGGCTGTGTGTGCATCAATCCGGCGCGTAGACACTCTTGTCCATATTCAAGCACAGAACCCTCGAAAAGACCGTCGAACGGTGTGAGCTGGTCATCATAGAAGGGCCATTCGGCGATCAGTCTCAGGAAGACGAGGACACGCTGGAAAGCAGACTCATTGTGCGCTTGCATTGTAAACACGGTAAGATCAATTGCCCATTATTGATGATGTGCAATGTGCATATATCCCGCCAGGTATCGTGAAAACCCATCGCTTGCCTCTCCTGCTTCCTACCTCGCTACTCTCTCCTGGTGTTCCAGACGCTGAGGATGAATCACGGCTCACTATCGGACCAAGAGCCATGAAAGATATCACAGAACACTTCCCAAGCGGCCGTGGCGTTAAAACCGACCCTCAGCTGGTATGGACATTCGGAGATACTGACGTTGAGGTGAAAAGTCTCGAGTCATCCATCGATACAAAAGGTCAGCACCCTCTACAAGTTGTGTCTCAACCTCCGTAATCCACTTCAAGGCAGAGCACAGCTAGCCACAGAGCTCACCATCAGTGCTGAGGAGTTCGATGTCTACGAAATAGCCGAGCCTCCCATCACCATCGCCTTCCATTTACGCGAGTTCAATGTCTGTCTTGCTTGCTGGTCATGTCGTGCCTGCAGGCTAACTCAAATGTTTACTTCAGGCTACAATCGCGTTTGCCGAATCCATGGCCGCGGTGCTGGAACTCCGTTTTACGCACCCTGCTGCACCGCTCTTCATTGACATTGACGGTGATGAGTCAGATGCTCTTTTTGTGATATCTACATCGCAACTCCAAACGTCATTCGGGTCGAGCGCTAACGCACGCAGCTCATCTACACCTCAACCACAACGATTGGGTGGACAGAAACGGCCGCATCCCGGGAATGAGGCACAGCGATTGATGAATACATCGGGATCAGCCGGGGAAAAAAGTGAGACGCCTCGGATCGAAAAGGTCAAGAAATCGATAAAAGCAGCGCAAAGGATGGAGGTTTCTGCGATATCGATGAGCAGGGAAAGCTCAGTGATGACAAGAGACGAACGCATGATGCCACCGCCGCCTTCTATCCCGAAGCCTGACTGGACGCAAGCAAGTCGGCCCCTTTTTCACTTTTCACAAAACGGAGATTTTGGCGCTATCGACGACTTTTATTCCGGCAATGTCGATGACGGTGCAGCCGTTGATGGGAACGCCGCAGGGAGCAGCAGAAACGGTGGCGACAATTCTACCTTTTCACAGCCAGGCGATCCGCTCTTCTATCCGTCACAAAATATTCCACCTCCAGTCCCATTGACACGACCCACACAGACTCAACGTGCCCAAACTCCCTTGTTTTTTCCATTATCGCAGCTCTCCCAACAAAGCGAACGAGTTATTATACAGTCGGGGCTGGGCGTGGAGTATATGAATCGAGAGGAACTAGAGGGCATGCTAGAGGGAGATGGGGAAGAGGTTGAATTTGACATTGTGGAGCGAGATGGAGAGGAAGGTAGGGAAAGTCTGGACCTATTTGAAGACGAGTTTGGGCCGACACAAGATGGGGAAAAGGATGGCAAGAAGGTGAGTTGTTCTTGGTCGATGCTCGCATTTGAGCGTATTCTAAGACACTTGCAGGCATTCCAACCGTTGTTTGACGATTGAGCTAGTATTTACACAAGTTGTTAGGCATTTCCTAGTAGATTTTCTCACCATGTCTTGCCGTGGTCACTGCATGGCCACGTCCTTTCGGGTGTTCCTTCGTACCAACGGTGTAGTCTACACCCCACAGCTGCCATACGCAAAACTAAGATACCGTCCGTTGTCAACCGGATTCAGAACTAATCCTCCGAATACCCCAAAGCGCAGCGCACTCTCAACCCTCTATCCAGCAACAGCTCTATTACTCGCAGGTGCTAGCTACGTCGCGTATGAAAACTACCAGCCATTCAGACACACATGGTTGGCCGTCGTGCGTTGTTCCCGGATAGCCCGTACGTGTCCTTCAAGCATGGTTCTTAGTACCCCACTAACCTGAGTACCATCTTCAGGTGCTGCAATCGCAGGAGCAATCGACTACAAGTACACTTTCGCTCACAATTACCTATCCGAAGAGGAAATGCAGGACGCGTATTCCAAATGTCATGCGCGTAGCGCGAAGAGGGTCCTCAAGGCACTTCTCGCAAACGGAGGTGCGTATGGTTTCGTCAAGGTCAAGTTCGTGCCAACGAACGCCATCCTTTAGGCGTGTTTATAAAGTTGGGACAACACATGTCCTCGCTGTACGTTCATGTCCATCATTTGCTTGGGCGCACTGCTACCCAACGCGGTTTACAGGGTAGTTCTGCCGAAAGAATGGACAAGTACGATGCGACCTTTGCAGGACAAATGTGATCCGACACCCTATGAAGATGTTGAAGCGCTTTTCCTATCTGATATGGGAAAACCTATCCCAGAACTCTTTGAGGACTTTGACCCTGTCCCAATCGGAGTGGCAAGTTTAGCCCAGGTTCACGTCGGTACGCACAAGGAATCAGGAACGAAAGTTGCTGTCAAGGTAGATTGATGTTTTGGATGACTATCGTGCTCAGAGTTGATGGATGCTGAATAGCTGCAACATCCTCGGCTTGCCGAGTTCTGTGATATTGATATGGAGATGGTGGAGATTACGCTTGGTATGGCATCACTTTTGTTTTTTACATTTACATTTCCCTAACGCTCTACAGGGTGGATCAAATATTGGTTCCCGGAATTTGAGTTCACATGGCTTAGTGAAGAAATGCGCGAAAATCTTCCAAAGGAAATGGATTTTGTTCACGAAGCGTCCAACGCAAGACGTGCCATGGCTGATTTCCGCGACGTTTCTACGTCACTTTACATCCCTAACGTAATTTCAGCCACGAAACGTGTATTGATCATGGAATTCATCCGGGGTGCACGTGTCGATGATCTAGGCTACCTGGCGGAACAGGGGATCGATAGGAATAAGGTGGCACTAGAACTTACGAGAGTGTTCAGCCGAATGGTGTTCTTGAATGGCTACTTCCATGCCGTGAGGAGCACACTTTTTGTCGAATGGCGCACCGCTCATGTTACTCTAGGATCCACATCCAGGTAATCCATTCTTGCACAAATCCTGTCAACGAACGATTATTTGACTTGTATCTGTCAGGCAATCTGTTGATCAGACGTGCCCCACCCAACTCACGTTCGCCGTACAATTTCGAGATCGTGCTGTTGGATCACGGATTGTATTTTGACCTCGATCCAGAACTACGCATCAATTACAGCAAACTCTGGTTAACTCTTATTGAGAGGGCATCACCGGAAACGCGAGCTGCCCGCCGCAAATACGCCGAGCTGGTTGGCAACATCACTCCTGAACTTGTGCGTAAAGTCGATTCTGCCCGTAAGCCTCAAGTTGACAAAATCCAGTACCCTGTATTTGAAGCTGCAATTACGGGGCGTGCGGTATTTGAAGGGACATGGGAGGACGAACCTTCTGAAGGCACATTCCGGCGAGCTTCTGGTATGATTGACATGCTTCCCCAAACGATAGAAGAGATGGAAGCGATTAGAGATGCGGTCGTCAATCGCGAGGGGTTACTCATCTCTGTGTTGGATGTCCTTCGTAGAGTTCCTAGAAGGGTGTTGATGGTGCTGAAGCTGAACGATTTGACAAGGTGAGTTGGACGACGACTTTGTAGGATCTTAAGTTGAAATGGTTGTGCGCTCAGGAACCTGGATCACGCGCTCGCGACTACCCACTCGAGTGTTCGGATATTCCTTATCACTGCCAAGTACTGCATGAGTGCAGTGTGGCGTGATGATTATAGGCGAGTACAAGAAGGGGGCCTTCGCACCTACGGCTGGTTTGGGTCTCTGCGTCACTTGCTTGGTTGTTGGTGGTAAGCTGTTGTTCCTGCCAATGCGTGTGCATCATTTCTCATGGTGTTGCAGGAGATATACAAAGGGCTACTCGAGCATGACGTTTCTTGAGGTAATAATGGATATGGAGGCATCCACCATGAAGTTTGTTGCATGGTTGCGGGGCCTTCGAAGCCGCGGTCTGCTGGGGGCACATCAAGCAGCTGCTGGACTAGCCTTGTCGTCCTGAGACGAAATAGGGAACCAAAAAGCAAAATAGAAGTAGATTTACACTAGTCTTGTGTAGCAGACATGAATGCAACACTTTTACGCAGAGGTTGAGCGAGCTATTTCTTGCCGAGTTCTGCGAAGCAGGAATCGATAACGCTAACGCTCCGTTTGAGGACCTCCCATTGATCTTTTGCAAGTGAGATGCCTTTTTTCCCTGGCTTTGCATCACCCTCTTCACCATAGTACTCGCGTATGTCCAAAAACACCTGGCCTGTCGTCCAATTATGAGTGGGGTGTTGCATTGGGTAAAAGATAATTTACCCTTGAATGAGCGTACGGCCGCACGTTTCTTTTTGCCTAGCTCCACGTACTTTTCACCTTCGGCATTCTTGAGTACTTTGACACTTGGTTGATGACTCTCTCCGCCTACTGGCGATTGCTGCAAAAACATAGGGGTGAAGCAAGTGAGGGTGATGTTGTGTACACGAACCTCATCATCAGCGCCACCAAACTTTGGCTTCTTTGTCGTCCTCGCCTTGGAACGTGCTTTACCCTCACTTGTTTCCTGATGCGCACACAGATAGTTAGGGCTATCGCGGTCATGGTTGGAGAAGCACCTTTGACGTCGCGGCTTTCTTGGACTTCCCTTCGGAGTCGGACGCGCTGTGATAAACGTCCTCCTCGCCTTCGCTGTCCTGGTCTCGTTTCCTGTTGCCCATCGATCGTGACGCTTGGGAGGAATGTCTTGACGCGGTGGCGCGTTCAATGAACCGTGGGAAATATTGGGGAAGAAATGGGAAGAAATTTCCTGATATATCAGGCCCTACGTCGCCCTCAACTTGGTCGACGACGCTCCAACCAGCCTTTCACGTCCACCATCTTACAAGTGACCATTGTCTTAATCTCGTCGCTTGTCTTTCACAGACCCGCATTCATCGCGGTACGATGAAGATCTCCCAAAAGTCCAAGAGGGCGGCCCAACCTGTAAGCGATTCCATACCCCAAACCCGTCGCAGGGCCCACGTATCTCATACTTGTCTGCAGCACCCTCCCGTGGCAGAACTCATTACAAAGCTTGCAAACACCCCCAACGATGGTCTTGCCGATGTTCTCTTCAGCATCGAATCTTGGAAATGGCCCAGATCCGACCTCAATTGTTGGATCAAAGTTCTTGACAAATTCGACGACATCCTTGAAGACGCTATCCGCGACCATGATATTGACAATATCCAGCTCAACGCCTTCACCCCTGCAACCAAGAAGACCATCTCTGCTATCCTCCGGTTTGAGCGGTTACTCCTCGAGAACTCAACAAACCGCAAAACCTTCAACTCCTATGATGTATGCGCCTTATCCTACATCTAATATCATGTAGCTGATGCGATGTTCTCTCGCAGCGGTTGATGAGCTTGCTCTCGACAGCCGATTTGGATGTTCTCATCCTGGCGCTGAATCTCTTGTTGCGCCCAGCACAGCAGTACTCAGCCCAGCCAGCTGTTTCAACTGCACTTAGTATCTCCACTACACGTCTACTCTCTTTATCGAAGCGTTGGCCCAACCTACGCGAGCACGGTATCAGCCTTCTGGATCTCGCCAGTCCAAGTGGCGTACCCCAGGTTGACGTTCTCCCTGGCGAGGCTCGGGACGTAAGCTTCGTATATTACAGAACTGATCACAAGGAGAAGGAACAGAAAGCCGGAGCTTCTGATGAACCTACAACCCCCCGCAAATCATCGTTCCCCCCTGGTTCCATAACCATCCACATTGACGAGGAGACCTTGAAGAAGGATGTCATGCAAACTTTGGCAGACATCCTCGAGGTGCACCCTCTTTCCGGTGATGATAAATACGAGTTGCTTTGTCGCATGCGCGTGGCAAAGGCGCTGGTAACAGGAAATGATGTCATCCGGGAGAAACTTCTCATCGTCCGGCTCTTGGCAATCGCTATCTACGGCCACACTCATAGCGAGAATCAGGCCGCATCCTCGCTCTTCCTTTATGAGCCTGACCTCACAACCCACATCGCCGAGCTTTTACAACTCGATCGCGGTATTTCTGCTCCCGTACAAACGGCCGCCATTGCCGCCCTTGATTCAATCGCGAGATACAGAGGCCGCATTCAAGAAGTTCTGGGAGCCATCAATGCAGGCGTCAACCATGGTATTTTGATGTCGCTTCTCCGCAAGACCATCTTGGATGTCAGCAATCCTGAATCTAAGCTTCCAAACTCCTTTATTGATGCGCTATTGGGATTCGTCACTTTTATCGCGCAACATGCAGGTGGTGGCAATATGATTGTTGGAGCTGGTCTGGTCCCATTACTGGTCCAGATAATCGAGAACAAGCTTGCCCAGCGACTTCAAATGGTCTCCAAGGCAATGCAACTGGTGGATAACGTCCTTTATGGATACGCAAATGCATTCCAACTATTCTCGAATGCGAGGGGTGTTGACGTCCTTGTTGAAAGGATTCAGGTACGAGACAATTTTATTGAGTCTCCCAGATCTCATGCCATCATATTCTAGCATGAGATTGACTTCGATATCACAATGTATGGGACTGAAGCCCGCTCTCGGGACATCTTTGGAACCTGGGGCGAGCTTCCCGTCGCTCGCGCTGCTATTCTTAAGCATACATTGAGATCGATACATCGCATGATGCAGTCAACTGGGAGCTCTGAAGGCCTTCGAGGATTGATTGATTCGTCGTTGCTGCAGTCCATCAAAAAGATCAGTGAGAATCGAGGATTATTCGGACCGAGCGTCCTTCCACTTGGTATGTATAATCTGGCTTATGATTATGAGCTGGACGTCACAGTTTTTCAAGCGATGAACATAATGGCAACGTTTGTGCACAATGAACCGACATCTTTGCCCACGATTCAGGAGGCCGGATTACCTGAAGTCTTTTATAAAGCCATCGAAACCGGGGTGGAGCCGGTAATTGAAGTATGTCCTTTTTGTATTGCCCCTTGTTCTTGTTGACTGATTTTCTATCTAGGTTATCCAAGCCATTCCGAATGCCATTGGAGCGCTGTGTCTCAACCAAGCTGGTCAAGATCAGCTTACAGCCCGTCCCAGCATCATTCCTGGGATATTTTCTATATTTACCTCGGAGCGGCATCTCAAAGTCCTTCGTGACAAGGAGAACGCAGTTCTCATAGGTACATCGATCGACGAGCTCATTCGCCATCACCCGTCTCTCAAGACACCCGTGTTTGATGCTGTAAAGGCTGTCTTTAGCAAGATTGAAGAACTTGGAAACGCTTTCGTTATCCCAGAAGATAAGTCAGAGTGGTACGGCCTGCTGGTCGTTCAGCCCTCGGAGGAGACCGGGGCGTCTATGCAGGGCATTGAATCGGAGGACAAGGCATCGGAAAGTGTCTCAGGGTCGGCATCCGATCATGGTGATGTATCTAGCGAAGATGCTATAGCAGAGAGAGAGCACGACAACAACATCGTCATGTTCATCGACGTGATATGCAGGGTGAGTATTGTTTTGCCCCTGTGGTGCTTTACTAATTTTTCGACATAGTTCCTTGAAGGCCTTTTCCAGCATCCTCAGCACTGCAAAGATTTTATTCGCAATGCAGACGGGCTAGATCGCATTGGAAGGCTCACAGGCCTTGCGTGCCTTCCGTATGATTATGCTAACAGCGTTTCATCCGATTCAATTGTTCAGGTCATCCGGACCATGGCCGAAATTGGTCCAAACGAGGCACTTTTCTACCTCTCGAAACTCGTCGGTACCTCGCTTGCGGAGACGGAGGAATTCTGGAAAGAACTCTCGCCGGAGTCGAAGCTTGCCCAAATGTTGGAAGTGACAGACGATCAACTCGTGAAAGTCAACCAGCATTTCCGAAGCCTTGTCACGCTGCACATTCGTGTTACTCTGATGGCGGACGTTTTTTCCACGACTGGCTATGCCCATGGGCGATCTGCGGTGGGGCTGTTGCAGACTCTGATGTCGGATCCACCCAAAGTGGTACTGGACATGGGAGCTCTGCATCGTGCCGCCATCTGGGAAAATATCCTTTTCAAGACCCACATCGCCTCGAAGGGAATCGAGCTTGGCATCAGCGGACATGCATCACCACTTGAGAGATCACCTAGTCACCTTTCTGTTGCATTGCCTGACCCAACGGGTATGAGTGTCGTCGCCAATGGTGTTGCGACGGACCCTTTGGGTGTCAGGTCCACGTCAACGTCCGTGTTGCCATTGAAAAAGGAGACCCCCATAGACAAGAATGCAAAAGCACTCAAACATCTCACCCACGGCCTTCCAAGTGCACTTGCGCCATTCTTCCAATGTTCGTCTTATCAGCCTGAGAACCGTTTTGTATCTCACGTTATGTTCGACAGCGATCGTCAAGTTGTTCTACGCTAGAAGGAACCCTGATTCTACTCAGAAGAAGCAAATATTGAGTGCATCCGATGTAATCGCAAGTATTATGATCAGCCATCTCAAGGAGGAGATCACCGGTGAGACATCTGCGCAGTCATTGTTTAAGATGTCCATTGACCAGTAATTGTAGGTAACAAACTCCATCGCCTTGACTACTTTAGCGTCATGCTCGGCTTGATGACTATGTTGTTAGTAGACGGTGGGCAACCTCGATGGACTGTTTGCGAGATTGGCTCTCATAAATTTATTAGAACGCACAATGCAAAATACACTGCACACGGTCCTGCTTGTTTCGTTTCAGCGCGCTGGGGGCCTGGCGATGACACTCGACATATGTTCCGTCTTCCTGGACTCCATCGAAAGCGTGACGAACGTGAGGCTGGAAGATCGCTCGGAACTGATGGTGCAGGAACTAGTGCACGCGCAAGGGGGATTAAAAGTTGCCCTTCATTTCCTTTATCCCCTTATTTCCTCCAAGGCTCTCTTTGAATCTGGCCAGACCGCCTTGGTCGTCACCCGCGACAAAAAGGACACTGATGTCGACTACTTCGAACCCCACCATTTCCTCGTCCGACTTCGCCTTGCGAGTGTTCCAGTGCTTCAAATAATATGGGAATCTTCATGGCTTCGTTCCGCACCGCTTACCCTGGTCAAATCTCTGATCCAACTTGTCCTTGAACTTACTGCTGCGGAAAACGAAGAGCTCAAAGGCGAACCTGTTTCGGAGGGTATCGCTGGCGCAGGCTCTGCCTTTGGGATTGCAGCGGGTTTGCACATGCGCAACACTGGACCCGATGAGAATCGCATTCGCCAATTAACGGAGATGGGCTTCCCTCGCTCTGCTGCTGAACGAGCTTTAGCACGCACTCACAATAACATCGCCACAGCCACTGATCTACTTCTCTCCAATCCCTTTCCCCTTCCTCCCGATCCAGAACCAGAGTCCGACACACAGCAGAATGAAGGGGATGGAGGTCACGATCAATCCTCCGAACCTACCGGCGAAGATGCGGATGAGTCCACGACTCGCGACGAGGAAATGGAATCTGAAGATATCGCATCATCTGCTCCACCTGATGTCCCAGCCGCGCCCGTTTCCTCAGAACAAGGAAAGAGTCTGGAGGAGCTGCGCCAGGAATTGAACACAACCCGCGAGCCGTTAAAAGCAGGATTGACCCGACAAGCATTGTTGCTGGTTGACGAGCACCCATCGTTAATATTTGAGGTTCATAAAGCATTCTTGCGACCTTCTCCAGATCTCCAGGATTTGTCCATTCGCTCCTTGATTGACGACATCAAAGAGTACTCCCCTGGCGCATTGGATGTTCAAGAAGAACCCCTTGCGACGAGATGTAGACTATTGGCACTCGTGTTGTCTGAGTGCCCAACTCTTGAGCCAAGCATTGGTCGCAATCTCATGGATTGCCTTCTTGCGTTACTTCTTTCAAACTCATCTACGTTGGAACCAGACCACAACACACCGAAATGGCTCGCATCTCATCTGCTTGTCACCGAGGCTCTGCTCAACATCGGTGACCAACCCGTCTCCATTACTCTGCCGAAGGAAGGGGATCCCATCATTTCGCAAAACCTCAAGCTTGGCCCCCCGTACCCTGACGAGCGGTCAATTGTGTTTGATTTTTGCATCCGCTTACTTGGACTTCCAAACTTGCCTCGTGATGAGTTCTTGGCGACATTGCGCCTTCTAGTTGTCCTTTCTCGTGATCACAACATTGCGTCCAAGCTTGTCAAACAAGATGGAATCTCCCTCATCTTCAAGCACTTGAAAGTTCACGGGGGAGCTGGCAGTTATTCATATATCGCCATAGTTCTGCGACATGTCGCGGAGGACCTCCACACTTTGCAAGGCACTATGCGCCAGGAAGTCAAGCGCTTCCTTTCTCAAACTCGTACCAGAGTCGTCGATGTCTCCGGCTTTGTTCGCAACTGTAGTGCAGTTGCGTTGCGCAACCCAGAATCTTTCATCGAGGTCATTCAATCGATCTGTCACCTGCAGCAACCCTACTCTGCTATCCAACATATCAGTCTAAAGCCCGACGTTGCAGAGGACACCGCGCCATCCGATCAAGAAAGTCTCAGGCAGACTGATATGCAGGTTGATTCGCCGATGGACGTTCCCCGCGCCCCCTCGAACGAAGCGTTGGAATCTGTGGTCCACTTTCTCATAAGCGAGCTGATGAAGACCTATAAACCATCAGATGGTTCCTCGGATACAGTGTCTCAGTCTAACAAGCAGGCCCCTTCAGCGCTACCTCCCGGGCAGACTAGTACCCAGACGCAGTCCGATACCGAGCAAGACCGTTTCGCTCATTGTTGCTTCCTCATGCAATGCCTTTCAGAGCTCTTGTTCTCTTACGAGACGTGCAAGCTGGCGTTTTTGTCGTATAATCCTAAGAAGTCACGCCAACAGACGCCCTCAAAAGACGGGAAATACAGGACAGCAGTTCTTCAATTCTTCCTTTCGGAGCTTGTCACGTATGGGACGATCACCGCTCAGCCTGATGCCAAAGCCAGGTTGCACTTGTGCACCTGGGCTATGTCAGTCCTTGTTGCGCTTTGCGTGGACTGTTCGCCAGGCGCTGAGACAAAGGAAGTTCCTGCAGACCTGGTTCTGATCCGCAAGTTCACGTTGGATGCCATCAGCAAAGCCGTCAAGGACGTTCCTCCCTCTGAAAGTTTGGATGCCAGATATGGTCGCCTCCTCGCATTAACCGACTTGTGCCATCGTCTGTTGACTGTGCGCTTCAGCATCAATACATCTAGAAAGCCACTGGAAGAAAGCACGACACACATTGCGAAAGTCATGCTGGAGAAGAATTTCGTCGCGACCTTGACCAATGCTCTTGGCGAAGTCGACCTGAATTTCCCAAATGTTCGTAACTTGGTCGCATCTGTCCTCCGCCCACTGGAGAACTTGTAAGTTTTTGGGTATTTCTATCATCGGACAGATGCTGAGGATGTCTTTAGGACTCGCATTGCAATCAAGATGAGTCGTGCGTCAGAAAAGTCCAAGGACGGCGCAGAGGGAAAGTCTCAGAGTGTCGGATCAATATCCGAGGAAGAAGGAGACATTGACGTCGAAGATGCAGAACGCGAGGAGACTCCCGACTTATATCGCCATTCAGCTCTTGGAATGTAAGTGTTTGCGAATTCCTCGCATTTTATGGATTTTTTCACCTAATGTTTTTGATCTAGGTTTGGAGGTGTAAGTATGTTAGCTGCCGACAACACTTGAAGATTGATGATTTGAAACAGGAGATGGAAGATGTCAATTATACGCAAGACGACGAGATGGACGAGGGAGATGACGATGAGGAGGAGGACGTTGAGATGGAATATGGGGACGAAACTGACAGCGAAGCGACTTCCAATTCTGACGAAGTCGACGCAGAGGAAGAGGATGGAGATGATGATGATGAGTCTCATGGTGACGGATGGCGGGATGAAGACGAAGATTACGAGGAGGCGGATTTGATTGAGAACGATGAAGATGGAGATGACGGTGTTGCTGCAGTCACTGGGCCTGACCAAGTTCTTGACGACGACATGATATGGCAGGTATGTCTGGTCATATGATTCACTGAACGCCATTTTGACTTCGGAATACCATGAAGGATGTGGGTGATGAAGGTGATGCAGAAGATGAGAACGGTGATGAAGGCGACGAGGACGAAGGGGGAGGAGAGTTCAACTTACTTTCCTCTTCGTCTTCCATATTGATTCTTGGTACAGAGCACGTCAATGTGATCCACGCTGAGCAAGACGATGAGCCAGACATGTCTGACGAGGAAGAGTACGATTTCTGCTTGCGAATCTTATAATGTAGCACTGACAAATAACTAGATTCCGAGGGGATGTGGGCGTTGTTGATGTTCGGGATGTCCCCATGGCTAACGATGATGTTTTCACTTACTCGGAGCCTTTCGATGTCGACGGCATCGAAGTCCAGGGAAGGGACGTAAATCCATTCATATCTCGCCGACGAGTTGGTAAGTAATCATCAATTGCACGAGCCCGGATGAGATATAAATGTAATTTCGTTTAGGCACCGATGACGTTCAGGTCTTTGGCCGGACTCGAAACGTACCATCCGCACCAAGCGAAGCGACAGTTCATCCTCTTCTTCTGGATGCGTCAAATGGCGGTAATCGTGCTTCGACAGGCCTCGCACGTGGTTCCCGACGTCAGCAACGAGGAAATGGGCCCAACCTCCAAACCGAACTCATCCAATCAATCGAAGACATCATAGGGGGAGATGCTGTTCATGTTTTCCAGCATATCGTCAATCGTCCCGGTGGTACTCGCGAGACAATTCGTGTCGACGTCGCTCCAGCCGCGCTAGCCGGCCTGGAACAAGGCATGATTCATTTGCAACGGCTTGCGGGTGTACCTCCTGGCTCCAGAGTGGAGCGTATTCCTCGACAGAACGAAAACCATCCAGACTCGCGTGGTCTTGATCCTCTTTTCACGGTGCAAAGGTGGACCGAGGAGGCCAAAACTGTCAACGGCAAACATGTATCCGAACGAGCCAGCCGTTTGGGAAACCATATCATACTTGCGTTGTTGCCGGCTGCAATCGCAGCAAAGGCGAAGGAGGAAGAACAAAGGCGGCAAGCACTAGCGAAGGTAGCGGAAGAAGCCGAGCGATCCGCGGCTGAGCAAGCTGAGACCTCTGAACCTGCAGATACGCAACCAAAGGATGATACAGCCGCAACCCTACCAGAACCACCTGCCAGCACGGTTCAAGAACCAACTCCTGTGTCAGACTCAGCTCCCAGTGACATCGAGATGGGTGATGTATCTCCATCTGAACAAGCTGCTACTACTCCGCAGGCAGAGGTGGCAGGACCCTCCCAGGCGCAAGAAAGATTAACCGTCATGATCCATGGCAGCGAGGTCGATATCACAGATATGGGTATTGACCCAACATTCTTAGAGGCATTGCCTGACGATATACGAGAAGAAGTCATCAACCAGCACGTTCGTGACCGGCGCGCTGCCAGAGTCGAGCGACCGGCAGACTCTCAGATCAGCCCTGAATTCCTTGATGCTCTGCCCCCCGAAATCCGCGCTGAGCTCATTCAACAAGAAAGATTGGAACAATCAAGACAGACCCGCCCAGAGACGGCGAATGATAACGCCTCACCCGGGGTCGCAGCCGACATTGATCCAGCTAGCTTCATAGCGAGTCTCGATCCACAACTCCGACAAGTCGTTCTCATGGACTCTGATGAAAACCTTCTTCAAACTCTACCGTCCTACATGGTCGCGGAAGCAGGTGTATACCAGGACGAGGCTCGGCACGCACGCAGATTCACGTTCGCAACGCGCGGGGGTCACAGGGCAACTTCGCGCCCTATCCCACCTCGTAAAGCTCCTGTACCAAGGGATGCCATCCAGCTTCTTGATAAGACCGGGGTGGCTACTCTCGTCCGCCTTCTGTTCTTCCCACAGGTCCTGAAGAAGAACCTCCTTTTCAAAGTGCTGGTCAACATTTGTGAGAACGGGAAAACCAGGATGGAACTCTTCAATCTCCTTCTTAGCATCTTGCAGAGTGGGCCAGGTGACCTTACTGCCGTCGACAAGAGCTTTTCTCAGATGTCTACCCGTACTCCCAAGACCCCGACTCCACAAACTTCCAAGGCCCACGGTAAACAAAAGGCACCTGATTACAACAATTCCGCTACTCTCGCCAATCTGCAAAATGAATCCGTCCCAGACTTGGTTGCTCAGCGTTGTCTTGAAGCGCTGGCTTTCATAGTCAGTGCAAACGAGTTGTCATCCCTTTTCTTCTTGACCGAACACGAATTACCTGCGGGGCTCAAGAAAATGAACGCTAAAAAGGGCAAAGGAAAGGAAAAGCAAGCGCCTCAGACCCACTATCCCATCGTTCTTCTACTCGGTCTCCTTGACAGACAATCACTGCTCAAAACGCCATCTATCATGGATTCCGTTGTCTCGTTGCTCTCCACAGTCACCAAGCCGGTGGCTACCTTAAAGTCGGAAAAGGACTCTAGTTCGACCACACCGCCAGCGAGCTCGAATGAGCCGGCTGCTAGCCTAACATCTGCACCACCGCAGCCTGCCGTCGCAGATGCACCGAGGCCCCAAGAACCCACTGCTCCGGTGGGATCAGAAGACCAGAGCAAGAGTGAGAATGTGGCGGGTGAACAGTCCGACGAAAGGATATTGTTGGCTAGTCCACCTCAAATACCGCACTCCGTGCTACGTCTAATCGTCAACATCCTTACAATTGGCGAATGCTCTGCGCGCACGTTCCAACAATCATTGACCCTCATCCAAAATTTGTCACACATTCCCGATGCTCGCGATGTGATTGCACAGGAGTTGAAAACCAAGGCACAGGATTGTGGGCAAACTGTTCTCGCCGACCTCACTCACCTCTGGGCATCCTTGCAAAGCCCCACGCAAGATATTTTGGCTTCTTCTGTAGCATCCAAATTCTCTTCGCCCTCTTCCGACCAAACGAAACTCTTACGTATTTTGAAGACGTTGGACTATATGTACACACCTCGTTCAGTGGGACCCATGACAGACGAAGCTCGCAAAAGCCAGGATGCTGAGAAAGTGCAGAACATATACGAATCTTTCCGCTTCACACCACTATGGCGGCGACTCGGGGACTGTCTCGCTACCATCGAGGCTCAACCTGACACGGAACATGTTGCCACCGTCTTGCTACCTTTGATTGAGGCGTTGATGGTAGTGTGCAAGTACGTGGGTCCAAAGTCGACTGCCGGGAGCGTGGCGAGATCGATGAGGGCCTCTGCGTCGCCAAGGTCACCCACGACCGCCAGGGAATCGATGGAAGATCTCTTCGTCACGTTTACCGACGCTCACAGAAAGATCCTCAACGTGATGGTACGCAACAATCCCTCGCTGATGAGTGGATCATTTTCCCTCTTGGTCCACAATCCACGTGTCTTGGACTTCGACAACAAGCGGAATTACTTCTCACAACAGCTTCACCGTCGCCCTGCTTCCCGCGAACACTACGGCACGCTACAACTCAATGTCCGCCGTGCACGTGTGTTTGAGGACAGTTTCCAATACCTCCAACGCAAGTCTGGCGACCAAATCAAGTACGGCAAGCTTAGCGTCCGATTTTACGATGAGGAAGGCGTAGATGCTGGTGGTGTCACGAGGGAATGGTTCCAGATCCTTGCACGCCAGATGTTTGATCCCAACAATGCTCTGTTCCAGCCATGTGCAGCTGACAGACTGACGTATCAACCAAACAAGAATTCCTGGGTCAATCCGGAACATTTATCGTTCTTCAAGTTCGTCGGTCGTGTCATCGGAAAAGCCATCTATGACGGGCGGCTTCTGGATGCCTACTTCGCAAAGAGTCTGTACCGCCAGCTCCTTGGAAAACAAGTCGATTATCGAGACGTTGAGTGGGTTGATCCGGAGTACTACAACTCACTTTGCTGGATCCTTGAGAACGATCCCACGCCGCTAGAATTGACTTTCAGTGTCGAAGCTGACGAGGTTTGTTACTATCTTTCGATCGCGTAATTTTGTATTAATCTTTTTGACTCTTACAGTTTGGAAGGAACCGCATTTTCCCGCTCAAACAGGGAGGTGAATCAATCCCTGTGACACAGGAAAACAAGCGGGAGTTCGTACAACTTTCGGCCAATTTCCGCCTGTACTCTTCCATCAGTGAGCAGATTGAGAATCTTGTTGCTGGATTCCACGAGATCATCCCGAAGGAGCTCATCACTATCGTAAGTCGATGCGCTTTTCTCACTTATTATTTTAGGAGATGCTCATTTTTGTGGTAGTTCAACGAGCAAGAACTCGAGTTACTCATTTCAGGGACCCCTGATATTGATGTGGACGAGTGGAGAGCCGCAACAGAATACAATGGGTACATGGGTTCAGACCCTGTGATCGTTTGGTGGTGGAGGGCGCTCAAGTCATTCAATCGTGAAGAGAGGGCGAAGGTGTTGAGCTTTGCGACCGGTACCTCTCGCGTGCCTCTCAATGGTTTCGTCGACCTGCAAGGAGTGCAGGGAGTCCAGAGATTCTCGATCCATCGTGCCTATGGTGATCCTGATCGGCTTCCTCAAGCCCATACTTGTGAGTGTCTTTGATTGACCTGGATGTTCGGTTGTTGACATAATGATAGGTTTCAACCAGATTGATTTGCCGCAATATTCCTCCTATGAAATGCTGCGACAGCAACTCTTACTGGCAATTAACGAGGGCGGTGAGGGCTTTGGTTTTGCATGAGCATGAGCATTATCCTTGTAGTTAGAAGCATCATATTTATATTTACATTCACGTAGCCTCGGCAAGCATTCAAGACCTGTCTGAGTTGTAAAACATGATATCTGTGTCTGAAACAGTTGGCCAGTCTGACTCGTAATGAGGCACGAGTGAAGCGGCAGAGCAATGTCTTTGGACAAGCGAGGGAAAGTGGCGCGGCAGCGCGTCTTTCTTCCGCGCCATTTCGCGCACTCGCTGGCTCATCGACGAGCCCAGCTCGCGCTCGAGTTTTTCAACTCGCCGACCGACTGCTGCCGTTGGACCACGTTCCCCGCCAGTCGCGTCCCCAACCTGCATGATCGCTGGTCGAGGCTACGCCCCACCGATCATGCCTGACCGCTGTCGTGGCTACTCCCCACCCGGTCAGGCCGACTGCTGCCGTCGGACTATGTCCCCACCAGTCGCGCCCAAAATTCGCATGATCGCTGCCGAGGCTACGCCCCACCGATCATCAAATCATCAAATTATAAAAAAGGTTTTTTATAAATTACAACAGAAATTACCTGATTGGTGGCTGAATTGAGCCACCAATCAGTAGTTTGGGCCCGTAGCTTTCGCTGCACGCGTCGTAGAACGACTACTGATCTGGGTACGCAGCTCACCGCTGGCCCAGGTTTGTGGAGCCGGACAGCGCTTCGCGCTGCCGCCGTCTCAGCTCGTCACGCGTCACGTCACACGAGTGACATCCAAAGAAAGTACCGTACCGGTACACTAGCATGGGCAGCAACATCATTATTGACTGGATACTACGAATCAGTTACATCCAATGCTACGATTACTGCTCATGTGCCAATCACCACGAGATCAATGACAAAGTTGCGTACTGCTTTGTGATCGATTATTGCACAACCATACCTCCGAAAAAGCCGCCGTGTTCCGAGGTAGCGCTGCGGAAGGCATCTGGGCGCTGATCGAGGGTGAGACGCAAAGGCGCCCGAGACCAACATCTCCGACGGCGTCGTCGCGCGCCCCGGGGAACTCGACACCCTCGCCCACGGTGCCCCGCACCTCCTGCAACGGCCACTCGACGCGAGCGAGTCCGCTGTGAATGTACACGACACACCTAAACCGACTGGATGCACGTACCGAGCGCCGTATTTCCCCGGTCCGACATACCTCACAAACTCCGGAGGACCTGCAGTGCACTGTCGTTCTTGACAAACAGGTCCACGAGGCCGTCGTCGATGGGCATGCGCAGGTGGCTTTACATAAACACCTGCTTCTCCTCCTCGGCGCGCGTCTCGTAGAGCCGCTGCAGGTGGATGTAGTTGGTCGTGTCTGACTTCATGTTGGGTAGGGTGGAAGTGCGGAGGGTTGGACTGGTTCGTAAACTCGGCAAGGGGCGATGAGAGGTGGAAAAAGGGCGATGAGTGCTGGTGGAGCGTTTCGGGTGACAGTGCTGGGTCCTTGAACAGTGCCGCAATCTCGGGGGGCGCCTGGGGGTGTGAGGATAGGGTGGGAGTGGGATAACTTGGTCTTGGTCCAACAGCAGTACACCTGAGCTTCAGCCTTGTCATCAATTTCTTCGTCGGCCTTGGCTTTCACGGCAAGGGGTGCATCTCTTGAATTCTTGCCGCTCGCCAGATGTCTGAAGCGGTTTTTATTCGTGTTGATCTGGTGGGGTTTGAGTACACACGTGGTAGACTTTAGGTCTTTGAGGACGCGGATGGGGACGATGTATGGGGTATGGCTGTGTCCAGGGAGTCGAAATCGAGGGACAGTCTATGGTTGCAATGGCTTGTGAACGCAAAGGGACGGTGCGTTTTCGGATTGACTTTCGAGGGAGGAAGAAACCATGTTCAGGAGCACGTCGTCGAGGTGGTGCGCGCCACCGTGGGCTGGTGTCGAGTACGGCGGTGAGCGTTCTGGTGGGCCGCTCGCTGCCTAGAGCCTGGCAAAGGGGGCTGGCCAGGCGTGGGCTGGGCGCAAGAGATCAGAGAACGCGACGTACTGCAGCAGGCGATCATAGCGTCTCGTTCTGTTGTCTGGCTGGGGCTACTATGATGAGCGCGTCGTCGTGAACGATGGAGGGCACGTACTGGATCGAATTTGTTCAATGTCCTGGGAGTCTTCCGCAAGTCACTAGTACTTGGGACCGTATGCCAGGGCCAACATCAAAGTGCCGTTGAGACGTGCTTCAATCACCCACAGTCCAGGTTAACCGTCTTATCTGATAGGCTTGTAGGGAACGCTGCGCGTCAGCGCAAGTCCATCGTCGCCTCAAAGGTGGGTGGACGCCAGGCCATTTTCATTTCCCTTTGTTCTCCATTTCCTTCACAACGAGCCACTCGCTCACAGTATATAGACCCACAGCTCTCATGTATTCTCTTCTCCTCGAAACCGAAGGTCTGAGCCACTTTAGCTCCCTTAATTCTTCCTCGCTGTTCGATTCGACGACGAAGCGACTCTGTGTCCGCTCGTGTCTTATCCGTTTGCTTACATAACCTTACTTCCCATCGCGGCTCATCGTCGCTATCCCCTTCGAACTCGCCATCACCAGTCGTCGTCAGCACACGTCGACTACCTACAGGCTCACTGGCCATTGCCCAGCGCAATACGGAGCCTTCATAGCCTACTCTATGGCATAAAGAACATCATCACCTGCTGGGAGCCTGGGACACCGCGACTTTGTCTCATCCAACACACCCACGACATGCTAGGCTGCAGGCGGTAGACCCCTTGCAATTGCTGTAGAGAGTAAAAGACTCATTATCCTTTCGCATTGCTACGTTTCGTTGCAACGTCTCAATGTCACCTCAGATCCCAGGAGCTCGCAGTACCTGTGCAATGATAGGAGCACTGTCGACATCAGTGGTATCGACAGCGCTATTCTCATTGTAGGGAAACACGCTGTTATCCCCTCCATGGCCGGAGAGCATGTTGTCGTGACATCACGCATGGATGGCCTCATTATTGACAGTATGACGCGTGGGGGCGGACCCGGCGTTATACGTAGTAAAAGATGTCTTTATATCCGTCGTCACTGATGTTTCCAATAGGCGCATATACACCTTCTCTAAGGTACAAGCATATGGAGAGTTGCATTCAGTCCTCCGAAGACGCGCGAACCAAACTACATAACCACCGTCGACCACCGTTTAGTCTCATTGGTATATCCCGATTCTCTTGCTTTGTATCGAAACTGACCCTGACGTCTCATAGATTTCTGGATGGAGATCTGATGGTCTTGCGATTACAATCCAACAACGCCTTTGTGAGGCCTTCCTTACGACACGAAGGAAGCTGTCAAGACTATATGAAGATATCAACATGATCGAGCTCATCAAGACGTGGGTTTCTGGCCTGCTAATGCTGGCAGATCGCCGCATTCGAATCGATGCCAGAGCCCACCTATTCCATGACCACACGTATTGATTTTATTCAATTTATTCCCAGACCTTTACAGCACCTCACATGCGAACCCTCTGGACGATGCATCTCTCCCGTCTCCCACTGTGGGACGGAGGCCCAGAAGGAATTTCTCGCTCAACGGAGGAGGTGTTTCGCGCTCTTGCGTACACCCACCCGAAGGAACGCAGAGAGGATTGTTACGGAAATTTTGATTACGCCGACGTTGGATAGGTCAGGGTGTACGTATACTAGACGTGTCTGTTCATTACCCGTTACCTGAGCGTTGTCGTTTATATGCAGTTTCTGCGCTCTAATCGCAACGAATACTTTTCACTATCGAAGAAAGCAGAACATGGCATAGGAGAGAACGATGGCCACAAAACAGAAAGCTAGCTCGAGCATATAAAGTTTAGGCTCCAAGATGTATATAGAGAATACGCTGATCCATTGGGATATCCACCTTCCTCATCGTCATCCGCAACGCGCGTGCTGCCCGCGTATAATCCAGACGACCCGAGTCGTCAATCATCAGCTTGTAAAACGCGGATATGACCTTGTTCGTCTGAGAATCATCCACTGCTGCCATCGTCCCAATCACAGAGCGAAACCCAGCGAATTGCATCGCAGCAGCGAGATGGATCACCTCGTCCGGACTCTCTTGGTCTCCAACCGTCGTATGGCAGGCGGACAGATAAGCGAATTCAGGATTCCGCAAATTGCACCGGATGATATGCTGAATGGTGAACGGTCCATCGTGGAGGGCAAACGCCGACTCGAACGGTCTCTGCTGAGATGGAATACCATGACAAGCAAAATGCACCCATTCGTTCTTGCCCAGCACATCGGCGACATTGGAGATGCAAGCATCCTCTCCTTCGCTGCGCGTGAACGTTGCGAGACCATCGACGAGCTGACCGACGTTGTCCAGCTCGGCACCTACATGAACAAGTTGGCTTGCGTCCTTGGCGGTCGCTTGACCGATGGCGATGAAATGTTTCTTCCCAGCTGTACTCTGCGATAAACCAGGTCGTCTAGCATGAATGAGGGCGGTCAAGGTGGTGGTGTAGGACGAAACATAGCGGCTTGAGAGACCCTTTACGCCCTCTCTGTATGGAGCGGCAGCATGCAGTGGTAGAAGAGAGAACTCGGCCGTAGGGCACCACCAGATACGTGAATTGTGATCACATGTGGTCTGCAAGACATTGACGATGTGCACAACTAGCTTGTCCCACAGTTCGCGCAAGAAGATCTTGAAGTCTCTCTCCATACCCTTCATATCCATCTTCTTTGCATCCTTTGTCAAGGTACGGAGCCGCAAAGTCAATTCTTGAACATCAGCTTTCGTAACGGGAAGCGGAATATGGATGGGATCCTTGTCGGCAAATACAATGAGCGCATCACAGCTGTACTGGCTAGAATTCATGATGATGACGGGACCATCTCTGGCCGCCCTTTGGAGATCGCAGAACAACGAGGGAAGAAGGAATCGCGAGAGACCAGGCAGCTCACGAATCTTGGACATGGCTTTTTGCAACTCCAGGTTTAGCTGACAGATACGATCGTGTTGGTCTGGATCAGGTGAATTGAGGGTGTTGCGAATGAGTGAGGTCAGACGAGCAAATTCATCCGCCAACACCTGGCCTTGCGGCCCCGATTCGATGACGCTCTCGATTGGAGAACGCAGACGAGTGAGCTGGCTCCAGAAAACAGCGCGACCCTGTTCAAGAAGCTCTATTGCCTTGGTGAGAGACTTGCTGCGAAGACAAGCTGAGAATGCATCTACCGCGAGCGACGAGGAAAGGGACTTGAGAAGACCGAGGTGGTGAGGTAATGAGGGTAGAGCAGCGGAATGTTGAACAAGGAACCGAAGAGCTGTTTCATATGCAAGAAGTGTGGTGGGGTGGTGGAATTTCTCGGCTGCGTTGATCCATGCTTTGGCAGCAAACAAATCAGTTGAAGATATTGTCTGGGACACATGCTCGAGTTCAGTATAGAGGCTGAACAGTTCTTGTTTGTTCTCAGCGGCCGCATCGAGATCACCAATTCCGCTAAGCTGTTCATAGCGAAAGGAGATATGAACTGCAAGATTGTTCAAAGACGATGAACGATGAAGGTGCCCAAGTGGGCAAAGTGACAGGGCTTCCCGGTTGAAAACAATGGCCTCATTCAGGTCGTCAATGCCCCCAAGCTGCGTGTACCGAGAGGAGAGATTAGCTGCAAGATTGTTCAAAGACCCTGAGCGATCAAGGTGTCCAGGAGGGCGAAGTGAGAGTGCTTCCAAGTTGAGAACAATGGCCTCATTGAGGTCATCAATCTCCCCGAGCTGGTTGTACCGAGAGGTGAGGTGAGCTGCAAGATTGTTCAATAACTTTGAGCGATGAGGGTGTCCAGGTGGGTAAAGTGAGAGCGCTTCCCGGTCGAAAACAATGGCTTCATTCAGGTCATCAACCCTCCAGAGGTGCTTGTACCGAGAGGAGAGATCAGCTGCAAGATTGCCCAAAGACATTGAGCGACCAGGATGACCAGGTAGGCAAAGTGAAAGTGCTTCGCGGTTGATGACGATGGCCTCATTCAGGTCATCAATCGCCCCGAGCTGCCGGTACCGAGAGGAGAGACACGTTGCGAGATTGTTCAAAGACGATGAAAGATAAGGGTGTCCAGGTGGGCAAAGTGAGAGCGCTTCCCGGTCAAGAACGATGGCCTCACTGACGTCATCAATCCCCCCAAGCTGCTTGTACCGAGAGGAGAGATGAACCGCAAGGTTGTTCAAAGACGATGGACGATCAGGGTGCCCAGGTGGGTGAAGTGAGAGTGCTTCCCGGTTGAGAACAATGGCCTCGCTCAGGTCATCAATCTCTCCGAGCTGCCGATACCGAGAGGTGAGATGAGCTCCAAGGTTGTTCAATGACGATGAACGAAGAGGGTGTCCAGGTGGGCAAACTGATAGTGCTTCCCGGTTGAGAACAATGGCCTCATTGAGGTTATCAATCCCCCCGAGCTGGTCGTACCGAGAGGAGAGCTGAACTGACAGATCGTTCAAAGACAACGGGCGATCAGGATGTCCAGGTGGGCGAAGTGAAAGTGCTTCCCGGGTGAGAATAATGGCCTCATTTAGGTCGTCAATCACCCCGAGGTGCTTGTACCGATGGGAGAGACGGTTTGCAAGATTATTCAGGGACGATGAGTGATGAGAGTGTCCAGATGGGCAAAGTGAGAGCGTTTCCCGGTCGAGAACAATGGCCTCATTGAGGTCATCAATTCCCCCCAGCTGTTTGTACCGAGAGGAGAGACAGCTTGCGAGATTACTCAAAGAAGTTGAGCGCTGAGGGTGCCCAGGTGGGCGAAGTGAGAGTGCTTCCTGGCTGAGAACAATGGCCTTGTTGAGGTCATCAACTCCTCCCAGTTGGGTATACCGAGAGGAGAGGAGAGCTGCAAGTATGTTCAAAGACCTTGGGCGACGAGGGTGTCCAGGTGGGCAAAGTAATAGCGCTTCCAGGCCAAGAACAATGGCCTCATTGAGGTCATCAATCCTGCCGAGCTGGTCGTACCGAGAGGAGAGGTGGCCAGCAAGATTGTTCAAATACATCGAGCGCTCAGGGTCTCCCGGATGGCGAAGTGAGAGTGCTTCCCGGTTAAGAACAATGGCCGCATTCAGGTTATCAATCTCCCCGATCTGCTCGTACCGAGAGGAGAGATGGATTGCAAGATTGTTCAAAGACGATGGACGGTCAGGGTGTCCAGATGGGCGAAGTGAGAGCGCTTCCTGGTCGAGAACAATAGCCGCGTTCAGGTCATTAATATCCCCAAGCTGGTCGTACCGAGAGGAGAGATCAACTGCAAAATTGTTCAAAGACATTGGGCGATCAGGGTGTCCAGGTGGGCGAAGTGTGAGCGCCTCCCAGTCGAGAACAATTGCCTCATTGAGGTCATCAATCTCCCTGAGCTGCTCGTACCGTGCCCGGAAATCCGCTGCACTCTGAATCAAAGTGGCAATTCGCACTGTGTCAGAGTCATTTGGGGGTGAATCTCATGAGCGAGGGCACTTGCTGGTCAATTCAAGGCTCACGTTGACCAATGAGAATGGAAAGTCCCTCGGCCCAGTCGGACATGATTCACGATGGTGGTTTGAGAAAACGCTGGGATACTATTATAATTCAAGTTGACACTCCCACCATGCGGAAGGCCACAGTGTCAGTTTGTCTGATTACTGGTCGACATCAAACTGCACGTATGTGCATTGAACAACCACCTCTTTTTCCAAACCACGATCAAGCAAATCAGTGCAACCACCGGGTAAGCCGTCTCGCTGGCCAGTTCCTGATAGTTTACTAGCCGTTCGCTGCCTCACGGTCAAGTCATGTATACAGAAGCATTACTCTGCGGCAGTCTTGACGTCCAAATAGGCACCATGTACTTGCCAATCGGTCTCTGGTTCGGGCACCCTTGGGACAGCGATGTGGTGCTTGTCGATGCAAAAGAGGTGCATGTTCGTCCACTCTCACATTGAGTATTTACACGGACGCTGACACTGTTTTGAACCACAGTCTATCAAAATCCAGCGATCTCTAGTTGGCTACATTGCAAAGTGTGTGACCCTTGTTGGCAAGGGGGAAAGGACAAGGTGTGCGACATCCCGGCACTTTCATTCAGAGCATGTTCTTCCCCTTCTAATCAAGGTACACGGTTCCGCCCAACCTTGGTCCTCATCCATTTTCACGTTATCGTCCTCTCCGTGGCCGGGAGCCCATATAGACGTAGGCTTCTGGTGAGTTAAGTCTTCCAATATCAGCGACACCAACGTGCCATGAGTCTCTATCAAACTTGAAATCTCGTTGCTGCAGCAAACTAGAGGACCTCGGTGACGGCGCCATGAATGCTAGGCAACATGACGAGGCCATCTCACTGGATAGCGTCGCACTGTTGCTAAATCTTCCTCCTTCATAAGCACTGCTGGTTCAGCGAAGCGCTTGTGGAAGAATGCCTTGAAAACGAAGTAGCTCGTTTTCCGTTTACTTAGGTTCATGTATGCTAATGGGCTACTACTCAGGTAATCAAGCTTGATCATCCTTGGCATTGGGCTACGACTTCGGAAGCACGATGTTGCACCTGCGGCAGGACATGATTCCAACGCCGCGGTTCCATTTGAGATGTGCCTATCGAGGATGTCAGAACCACCTGATATAGATATTCGTGGTGAGGGTAGTCCGGATTATACTGATATGTTTCCATTGATAGAGCGATCTCGACACTATGTTAGATCAGAAACGATTCGTACCACCATGAAGAACGCTACTCGCGATTCTCTGTTTGAAAAGGCGATCAAGATTGCGCTGTGCGCCCACCGCAAGTTTTCCGACATAAGGGTGAATAGCAGGACGGACGGTTATCATTGGAATAACAACGTGAATATCTATAAAAATAAAAATAATCAACGAATATGGCTTCAGCGAGGCATCTGTGGCGCACCTGTTACATTGGTCCTCCCTCTCTCGGATTTCACAACAGGGAGAAAGATTTGTTTCGGATTCTGGTGCTGAGAATGACATGTCGTCAATTAGGAACAAGCAGAACAAAGTATTCCAAGATTGTTCCAATACCATAAAAAGCAACTAGCAAACCTGAAGGTCATTGCACTTCACCGACCTACGCAACGCCCCTTTCTTGGTTTTGGCACCACTCGGTCAGATAGAGCCGAGTCCGGCGACCAAGAGGACAAATCTGAGCACGAATCGCCCCAGCCCGTGAACAAATGTAAGCTCTAGGTGCTTCACGTTAGGAAAGAGGCTCAACAGTGAACTAAAGGGAGCGAACCCTCAAGTCTCCGTAAAATTTTACTCTCCGGAGACAACAGACTACTGTGGGTGAAGGTTGGTTCTCCTCCCCGTCAATACTAGTCACTAGAGAAGAATCTGCAGACGTGTTTGCTTCGGAGGTCTAGGTCTTGAAGGGAGAAAGGTGGCTGATGAATCCGTCCTCATCCGTATCGGTGAAGTTGGCGGGACTGTCAGCGCAGTAGGTAGAAAGTTTGGGGACTGGAACCGCCAAGGCGTCCGAAACATATGCAAAGTAGGCGTCCATCTTCGCCTGCTTTTCCCTCTCAACTTCATCAGACCATTCGAGAACGTCACCCGAGTCAAACGCGAAAGTCGCAAACTCGGCTGCCAGCATCGCATCGTATTCCGCCTCGGAGTCGCTGGCCTTCAAGAGAACATGGAACCTGGGCGTGGAAAGTTCCATTTGCGCTCTCTCAGCATCTGCCTTTGTTTTCTCGATTTCCTCATCGTTCAGACCGGACGCAGGAGAATGTTGGCATTGCGGGGCAGAAAGAAAATGCACCGGTGACGACGGAGACGGAACTTCAGCTCTGCTTCGTAGGATAAAGACAAAGCCCTCGACGTGCTCCTCTGCTGCATGACATGCGACGAGGGAAGCGATCGACTCCATCCCGGCTTTTCTCAACGGAAATTAATTGGCCAATGAAACAGCGCGTACTCGTGAGTGAGCCCTTGAAGAATTCGACATCGGCGATGGAGGTTGTGGCACAGAATATTGGTGGGCGCCGAGGATCGGAGAGACGCGATGATTCGTCTTGAGCGATTCGGTGATATTCTCTTTCGCCGATCTGACCTTGTTCACTTGGAGATCCGTACGCACATCGAGGGGCGAAGAAGATTGAACCAATCTCTGAATGGAAAGTGTGTCAAACATCACGGAAATGCCTGGACTTACCTTGCTCCGCTTTGGCTTGAACAATGGGTTCGTATCGACCGGGACGCTGAATGCTAATACCTGCCTGCCGGCAAGCACGTTTGTATCGTCGTCGACCCTTGGGGTCCGGGTTTTGAAGGGAACCATATGGACAACTGGTTGATAAAGACTGAATTACTCGAGGTGCAGCAACAGATGTAATGCATGAAGAGACAGCTTTATAGTCTACACGTCAGTAGGGATGTCTACCTGCTGAAAGTCAGTCATTTAGTTAGGCTGCGCCCGGCGATGGTTGGCTGTTTAAAGGATGGTACATACCACACATATATGGGAGAGAATTGCCAAGCAGTTCATCGTCGACCATATGGCTTTTTGGTGGGTGTTCGTGTAGCGATACTCGTTGACCGCGAGGCGCTCGTAGTCGTGAACGTGCGTTGTTCCACGTCCAATCGCACGTTCAATCTGGCTAACGAAACAAGCACCACAAGAAGCCCATGCGATTTACCTCTGGCCTGCCCTTGAAGCGGGCCCGACACCAGCCATATGCATATACCCGCTCGTTCGCGACACCCACGTCCATCCCACAGACCATAATCGAAAAAGTCGTGCAAAAGTACGCAGTCGACCTCCCCAATGGAAAGACAGTCAAGGCGGGCGACTATGTCATGATCCGTCCAGAGCATGTCATGACCCACGACAACACTGGGCCAGTCATCTCCAAGTACCCATTTTCGTTTACTTCGCTTCCGCCGTTAATGGTCTCGGATCTAGGTTCAAGTCCATAGGGGCCACAAGGATCATGGACTCCAAGCAACTCGTTTTCACGCTCGACCATGATGTCCAGAACAAATCCGACAAGAACCTCGCCAAGTACTTTGCCATCGAGTCGTTCGCTCGCCACCACGGTGTCGACTTTTTCCCTGCTGGTCGTGGCATTGGACACCAGATTCTCATCGAGGAGGGTTATGCATTCCCATACACCCTTACTGTCGCTAGCGACAGCCACAGCAACATGTACGGCGGTGTCGGTTGTGTTGGCACTCCAATTGTCCGTACAGACGCTGCTGCGCTTTGGACCACCGGAAAAACCTGGTGGCAGGTCCCACGGATGGTCAACGTGGAGCTCAAAGGCAAATTGGCTCCTGGAGTAACGGGAAAGGATGTCATCATTGCCCTCTGCGGCTCGTTCAACAAGGACGAGGTTCTCAATGCCGCTATCGAGTTTACCGGCGAAGGCGTCGCTTCTCTATCGATAGACGAACGTCTCACAATCGCAAACATGACGACGGAATGGGGTGCCCTTGTCGGCCTTTTTCCCATTGACAATACGCTTCTCGGATGGTACGAAAAGATTCTCAAGAGGGTCGAGCTTCGTTCGTTTAGTGCAGGTACCTCTGGTATCCCTGCCCCACCAGAGCACCCGCGCATAAACCGCCAGCGTCTTGATGCGCTCAAGCCTGGCTCCCTCACTTCAGACTCTGGTGTCTCGTACGCCTCACACCTTGTCTTCGATATTTCCACTCTTGTCCCCCATGTTTCAGGCCCAAACAGCGTCAAAATATCTACACCACTTTCGAAACTGGAGGAAACCCACATACCCATCCAAAAAGCTTACCTCGTCAGCTGCACCAACTCACGCGTCTCTGATATCGCAGCGGCGGCAGCTATCATGGAAGGAAACAAGGTTGCACCAGGTGTCGAGTTCTACATTGCCGCCGCAAGTTCATTGGTTCAGCAAGAATCCGCAAGGCGTGGCCATTGGGGTGCACTCGTAGCCTCCGGTGCCAAAATTCTTCCTGCCGGATGTGGACCCTGTATAGGTCTCGGTACGGGACTTCTCCAGGAGGGCGAGACTGGGATTAGTGCGACAAACAGGAACTACAAGGGTCGCATGGGTCACCCTAAAGCACAGGCATACCTAGCCAGCCCTGCGGTGGTTGCTGCCAGTGCCATCAAAGGCTATATCTGCGGCCCAGATTCGCTTGACTCCTCCAGTCTACTACCACTGGGCGCACCTACGTTCTATGCAGTCCCTTCAGAGCAGCTCACGACGTCGCCTGACAGTCCGGTGCAGTTGGTGGACGAACCTCTCTTCCCTGGTTTTCCATCCGTCTTCTCGGGCCGCTTGTTATTTGCACCCCAAGACAACCTGAACACGGATGCACTCTACCCCGGAAAGTATACGTATCAAGACGACATCACCCTTGAGCGACAAGCCCAGGTTGTCATGGAAAACTACGATCCTTCCTTTGCGAGCACCGTGGCATCGTTGATCACAGCCCAAGGCCGGCGTGCCTCCACAGATTCCCCATCACTCGGTGGCGGCGACATCACCAAGGAGGGTGTCATTCTTGTCTCTGGGTACAACTTTGGCACAGGATCATCTCGCGAGCAGGCCGCGACCGCTCTCAAAGCTGCGGGTATTCCTGTCGTGATCGCGGGCTCATTTGGAGATATCTTCAAGCGGAACGCCATCAATAATGGCCTTGTGTGCCTGGAGTGCCCTGAGCTTGTCAAGGATCTCACGGAGGCCTGTGCCAAAGACGGCACACGCGGCGGTGGAGGCAAGCAGGGTGAGCTGACGATAAACGAGGGTCACGAGATACAGATCAGCATGCGAAACGGATCTGTCGTCGTCAAAGGGTCCGGAAACGAGAAACACTATGCGGTCCGTACTGTTGGTGCTAGCGTACAAGAGCTCTGGGTCTGTGGGGGACTCGAGGGATATATTCTGAAATCTATTCAGTCGCATTCATGAGGAAGGCATATCCACTGTATATAACTGTATTATAACTGTATGGAATATGGAAAATACCCAATGATGAACGTTATGTTGCTGTTGGCGTGTTAACATCGTCCGGATCCTTGAACACAGCACAATGATCATGGAGAGTGGATGCTCAGCCCACCTGGTGGATTCCATACACCAAGCTCTTTTTTTATCTCTTGAACATCTTGATCCCATCTCTCTTCCCAGTAGACCGTCAGGAGACACCCGGCACCCCCACCACACTTGATTCCCCAGGGAATAAATTCATGCCACAACCTGTTACGTTGTGCTTCCTTCATCTTGACGGAGGCACCGAGAGCCAATCCAGCCATGGGTAATCCTAGATTGGCAAACTCGAATGCTTTGAGGGCGAGCTCGGGTAGAGCAGAGACACGAAGGGCAAAGAGCGTATGATAGAAATCGTGAGTTTCGCGGTATCGCTGCATGACGTAGGCAAGCTCTGGGTCGTCAACATAATGCACCTACCCAGGAAATCTTGAGATAGTTTCTAGTGACAGCACGAACCGGTTCTCGAGAATCAGGGTTGATATTGCATACTTGAAGCCATCGTGCATATTCTCTGCCAAATGTCCCGTTGGGCAGTGCCCGTAGCATGTGCAAGTCCAGGGTCGTTGAGTGGATGCGTGGGCGATTTTTGAGGATCCTACGTCCCTCCGGGGAGTCGAGCATCATGTCACGCAACCTTGGCAATGCATATCCTGCGGTCGTTTCTCCAAGGGCGGCCACCATATCTGGGCGTATCAACAACGAATCCATGAGTCATTCTTTGAGGGACTTGCCACCACGCCTTGGGTTCATGAATGCCATCAGGGCAGAGCCTGCGGTAAGGGATGCATTCTCAAAGCTGCTGAGGGGAATATGGCCTGTATAGTTGGGAGAACGGTGCAATAGTGAGCTGGTCTGGAATGCGCGTGACGTGGGTATAGTGAGAGTCTGAGGATAGCGAGCAACATTTCCGGAGACCAGGCGAATGCAGGGTTGCGCACTGATGATGCCTGTCATGGCTTGTGCGGTCGTGTGGCGAAGCGAAGAAAAGTTACACTTCGTTTGGGTCGGACAAGAGGAAAGCGAACGCACTCGACCTGCCAAGTAATACATTGGAAATGAGGTGACGGATACAAGCCCTAAATTTATACATCTGAGAGAGGCACCGATGCAGTGTTGGATCTAGGCGCGTCCAGCGTTCGATATTGTTTCATTTGAAAATCGAGTAGGTATGACATATCCGGGCCACTGGCGGGAGGAAGTCGTTCGTACGTTGTCACCTTGTCATAAACGATATGCGCAACACAAATCTACGGCAGAGAATCAGTCATGGTTACTTGGTACGACTGCCAGTGTCTCACAAGGATCTCAGCCGTCAAGCCCTTGATCGGAGAAGCGCAAGACCGGAATCGATGGTTGCGATACAACACCGTCTCTTTCTCGTCAATCTTGATCGTTTGATCGCTCGCGCTCTATCGTCAGAATGCATGAAGAGGGGAAGAAAGGTGCAGCATCACCCCGGCGGGCAAGAGAATCGGCACTCACGTGGTGTTCTTCTGGATACGGCCAGTATTCGCTACCTCTCGGTACCAAGCGCTCCTTCTCGGACAAGGACGGATCCAGAATAGCCTCAAGCGGGTGGTTGAAGATATGGTCTACCTCCCCGACACACGGTGTCAACGTAGACAAAATGTTCAAGTTTGTAAGGAGTGCGACGACTGGCGTGACAATGAGCCGGGACTGGGAAAGGAATGGCTGGAGGGTGCATAGTATGTGAATGTCTGGCGAGCTCAAGGGAAGCCCAACTTCCTCATGCGCTTCTCTGCACTGCGGGGAAATAAACATCGGGACAACACGTCAACGTTAGCATACAAGAGGGGGACACTCACGGCTGTATATACGAGATCTGCATCGGTCTCGTCTGCTTTACCCCCTGGAAAGGCTGTTTGCCCAGGATGCGCACGAAGGAGTTTGGACCGCGTCGTGAGGAGGACTCGGAGCTCGCCCCCTTTCTCATAGAGTAAAACTAGCACAGAACCTAGTTTCTTTGTCGATATACCTGACCTGCGGAACAGCGAGCGCTGGGTGAGCCCGATTCCAATCGACAGGGACGGCTACATACAAATCGGGCTGCTGGCAAAGAATCCCTTGTGCACGAAGCCGCTGGACGGCAACACGAGTCTGGTCTGAGAATGTCTCTACCTTCATATCGTGCTCGATGTGTTTCGAGGTGGGAGCTTCGGCGGCTCTGCAATTATGACGATGGCGTATCCCGGGACAACCATTACATTCAAAAAAATACGGATAAATAGCTAAATGTCAACAATTGGTATAGCAGAGGTATAGCATGTGAGTCAGACAAAAGATAAACCTGCCTTCAGTCGCGGAATCAGCGAAGCCTGCTTGGAAAGTTTCCGAAGCCGTGGCGCTGGGACTTCGGCCTCGTCCTCACTATCCGACGCTGCTCCTTGTACGTAGCCCATCCCCATAAACACGGGGGCACCTCCGCCCCCACCATGGGCGAGAAAACCTTTTCGCTTGCTCTTCGTGCCTGTCGCAGTGAACACATCCTCTTCTGTTGCTTCCTGTTCATCATTGCACTGATCGGCATCCGAAGAGTGCGCTTCTGCAATGCGTAATTCTTCGTCTAGCGTCTGGCGCCGTTTGTGGACTTTCCTGCGCTTACTCTGGGAGCCCGATCCCGATCCCGACGAAGCAGAGAGGCGACCATTTGGTTGTTGCAACGCGGCTCGCGGGCGACCTTTCCCCAGCAAGGTCGGCTTTACCTTTGGTTTGCTCACTTTGGACCCAGGGACAGGGATAAGGGAGGGTTGTGGAACTGGTGCCGATCGTGGAGGCACTTCATCTTCGTCATCCACGTCTGATTCCGGAGTCGGAACAAACTTTGGCATTGGAGTAGCTCCTCGCTTCGTACGTGCCGGTGCGGATGGCCGTCGAGGAGTGGGAAAGGGTATTGGGGAGGTAGGAGGGCGCTTCTTGAACAGATCCGAAGCACGTCGAGGCACAGACGGGTGTTCAATCGTTTCCGCATCAATGACTTCTATCTGCTCTTCACGAGTGTCTGCCCTGGATACTTTTTGCCTCACAGTGTTGGCTCGGGGCCCAGGGGGCGTTGATGGGACGCGATCTTCAATACTGTTTTCTTCCCGCTCGTTGTCCGAACAAAGCGAGGGTGTCGTTATATCAGTCTCGTTGGTGGGCAGCGGGCGAGGTGGAAGAGAAAGACTAGGAAATAGCGATACTTGTGACGATGACGTTGCAGTTTCTTGGCTCATTCCCGAAGAAGATTGGGATGAAAATTGTGTCATGCGGCGCTTCGCTGTGTAATACTGGTCAGGGCAAGCCAATGTCTAGGTTCAGGAAATGCAACGTACATGGTACACCAGTCACGTCATCCGTGCCAAGGGCATCCGCCTTGCGCTTTTGGCCCACCCAAAATTTCGACGCCGTGAACGCAGACGGCGGTACCGATGCAGCCAGAGATGAGTCGATCGGCACACGAAGATTTGCTAATGAGCGTCGACGCAGCAACTCGTTGGCACGGAGTTTGGAAGCAGCTGTTGAAGCAGAAGAAGCCACGCTGACGCTCTTGCTAAGACCAGACGGTCCTGCTACACCATCACCCCCCATCGCATTCACACCAGAACCAACTCTTCTCAGTTTGGCAGTCTTAACCTCATGCAAGAACGCGGCCATCTTCTCGGATGGTACATTTACAGTAGGTCGGCCCTGTCTCTTGGTCCTGACAGGATTGTTGATCGGCGCTTCGACGGGCGTCATAGCATGTCGCAGAGAGGCACGAGCGGTTGCAAACATGGAAGTGGGAGTACAGGGCGTCGTGTCGATTCGCAGCGGGAGGGGTGGCGGCGGCGGCGGAGGGGGTGGCGGCGGCGGAGGAGAGGTCCGGAGTTGACTTCTAGAGAGCTATCAGGAGTTAAAATTGGACGTGGCTGGGTTATGTTAAACAAGAATGTCCATACCTCTTCCTTCAACCGTCTGACCTCTTCCTCGAGAGCTTTAATCCGGCGTTTATCCCGTTCGCGCTCGTCCGAAGCTCGCCTGCTTTGGTTCCCGCTCAAACGCATCTCATGTTCCCGCTGCTCTTCTCGTGCGGCGTCTAGCTCGCGTTCTTTGGCATATACGTCGTCGTGCTCCGAGCTTCCGGTGACGATGAAATCCAAATCATCCGTCATGTCCCGCACTCGCTCTTTGCCTTTTCGGGAAGTCGACAGTGAAACAGCAAAACCCGAAGTTTGGCGGTGGGGTGACGCCTCGTCAACTGAACGAGATTTGGAATGGGGTTTGCCTGGGGATGAATGAGGACTGGGCAGCATCAGAGAAAAGTCGGCCTCGACACCCTCCGTTGCGGTGAACCGGTTCACTGCGTCCTTGACTGAAGACACGGAGCGAGTGCGCCAAGGAGAAACATAGAGATCAGAAGGCTGGTTGGGTTGATCGTAATTTGTGCCTGGGATGGTGGACAGGTGCGTTGACGACGGTCCTGCCTCAGCTTCGTCCAAGCCAATGCTGTAGTGAGGGTGGGGTACGTCCAAGACCAATTGTACACTGTGTGGCTGGTCTGGCAAAAGCGAAGGAGACCGCGGGAAGAGAGCGCCAGGCATGGTGAGCGACGGTTGTTTTTTCAACCTGGGCAGCTGGGGCACCAGGAACACGGCTGGTGGTCGACGCGTAGGAGATTTAGAACGCCCCCGACCACCAGCTAAGGGTACACATCAGTTCTGTATGTGATACAAGGGATACAACTGTACCTTCGTCGTCGAGATCGATACACGTTGCATGTGGGCTGTAACGATGTTTTTCGGCGGAACCAGTCGATTTGGAAAGTGGCTTGGGGCGAGACGGCTCGCGTCTGGACAGTCTCCCGCGTTCTCGGTAGTGCGGGGCACTCGACTTATGCCTCGTTTCACCCTCACTCGTGTGTCCCTCAGGGTCTCGACGACGGCGCTTCCGTCTCGAACTCTTGACGCGTGCAGTCGAAACCGATTGGTTTGCCTGAAAAGAGCCGATCAACATCGTGAAAATTGGGATGGGTGCAGACTGACTGGATCCGTTGACGTGGCATTGACAATGAAGGACTCGAACTCCCTGGATACGAAACTGAATACGTTTGAGAGGAGTCCACGGGACGGTTTGGACTTTGGGACATCTGGTATACGTCGGTCAGTCATGTTGAGACTTGGACGAGTGTGAGACACGCTCGGTCGGCTGCAATAGTCTACATCAACGACTCGCACGCGTCTAAGATACATCTGTGCAATATACTTATAATAATTAAAGAGCCCAATGCGTAAATGGAGTAACGTCCAGTGTAAAGCAAGCCGCGTTAATAAGATCGATCGGTACAAGGAAAGTTGTCCAACTATGAGATCTACCTCTCATCTGTATCCAGCATATGAATCATAACTCGGTGGTGCGGTGTGTCCACTCGCAACCAGGGATGCCCGCACAGCTGCGTATGGATCTGCATACTGCATCGTTCGACTAATTCGTGGCGCGTTTGGATCTCCAGGAGGTGGAGGCGCATATGAACTGGACACGCCACCAAATCCTGACGGCGCAGGATCTGAGAACGCGCCATACGCGTCCAGAGATGGGCGCGACACGGCTGCAGGAGGCGTTGCATATCCACTCGTCCGTGGCGCACTGCCCGAGTACGCAGTACTGCTGGGCGCAGTCGTCGTCGTGGCCGCAGACCAACGATTAGGGTCAGCAAACGGTGAACCAACAATTTCAGAATTGTCATAGGTGGATCGTCGAGGAGCCGTGGGAGCTTGTGAGGGAGTTGTGGTAGTTTGATTGGTCTGGGCCGAAGGTGGTGGCACAGAGCTGACAGGTTGATACAAGGTCTCATCTTCCTCCTCTTCCTCCTCAGCTTGCTCGATGTCCGGGCGAGTAAAAGGCGGGTCCAATGGTCGTGTAGTCAGGTTACCCGATCGCCAATCGATAATGAGGAGAACGAGGGATGCAAGCCAAAAGCCTGGGTAACATTTGAATCAGTGCTGAAATAACGGCATGGGTCGTATGGGATACCGAAAGTCAGCCAGAAGAATATGCACCCCGCTTTCTTTGTGTTGCACCATGAGGGCAAACCATTGATAAAATCCTGGCCCAGCGATGCATGAGGATCATTCGAGGCATTTTTGCACCCTGCTTCTGTCCATGCTGAGATAGTTGTCACGAACCTAAAAATGAGGGTACAATGCATGAGAAAACGGGTATATAACGCGTTGAACAAAGTAACGCACGCAATAAGCAGGCTGAATGTACAGCCTGCACCCGTGAGAATGAACCCGACGCGTACTTCCTGGAGAGCGCGTGCAAGGCGAGCAAGCTTGTCGTACTTTTCGTAGACCACAGGGACAAACATTAAAAAGGTGGAGAGGAAAATTCCAGACACGGATACGAATAGAGCGAATCCGGTGAGGCCAGCTGGATACCAGAGTCAACGCGCAGTCGTAAGACGCGTGGGGAAGTGATTACGCACAAGGCCCAACGCCCCATTTTGCTTGAAAGCTCGCAACGCTGGCAAAGCAGGCCATGGCGAGGAAGTTGAAGAAGGCTTGCGAGGTGTGGAAGATGATGGCAGGCTTCGAGATTATCATCTACAAAGGTAGGCGGAATTGCATCAATAAACTGCAGAGAAAAGGGCATGAAGAAGAGAATGACCGCAAGCCATATGACCCATAAGAGGGGGACAAGGAGGAGGAAGACCAGCGTTGCAGACTGGTCCATACAGGCATCTGCAGAGAGCAGGAGAGAAGAGGGAATTACGTAAACGAAAGTTGGAAAGGACGTCAAGATTAAGATGGGCATTGCAGTTCTGCAACGCGACAACACCGAGAACGAGACCAAAATAAAACGTAGGAGGAAACCTCACATCGTCCTGATACCTAACAGCTCCGAGTGTACTTCCTATCCCACCCGATGTTGACCTGGAAATTACAACGTCCTTTTTCCTCTTTGGCAGGATGCGATCTAGTCCATCCTGCAGGGACTCCAAGAACGGCATGGTAGTGTGTTGGGCGCAGAGAACGGTGAGAAGGCGAGGTGATAGTAAGTGGAAAGTATGTACTGCGTTGGCTATGCAACGCGCAGACGAAGTAAATGCGCAGTCAATTGTGGATAGGGCGATGTCAGATCACGTGGTATGCATTATGTCATAACGGGTAAAATAACGTCCAGTTAATCAAAATATCGCCCTCACTAAACCACCGCCAATCGCAGCACCTAACAGACCACGTCAGAGGCTTGTCGACAGCAGTTATTGTGGCCAACGTACCAGCACCAAATCCAACGCCGCCAGCAGCAGAATGTGCCACCTGCACGCTGATCAGCGGAAATCACTCTGCGAATTCGCTAGCCAATTACCGTGTTGCCCAGACCACCAAACTTGTTCTTTTTTTCGGTCTGGCCCGCCGAGGCTTGCTGCAAACCGATCGAGTTTACGCCAGCCCCTTCTGGCGGTGGCGTGTCAGTCCCGTGCAGCGCTGCTCCGAACGGACGATATGCTCTCGGCGCCACCGCGGTCACTGCTAGTGCACCGGACGCCATCTTCTCGACATGGTTGGAGGGGAAGAGTCCCTCTTTCCCGCGTGCTTTGCCGAGCCACCAATCCTCGTTCTTCTCCGAAACGATTTCAATCGTCTCACCCATTGCAAAAGACAGATCGTTTGTTTCCTGTGTCGTGGGAAATTATCACCTGCGCTCAACGGAATATGGAATGGGTGCTCGTACAGCGCCATCTTCATTATAAGCCCAAGTAGCGCGGGCGTACACAGCTGTGCCTTTGGATGGCGCCGTTACTGGGGTTGGCGCTGGAGGGACAGTGCGTGCACGAGGAGGCGGAGCTTGCACAGCTCTGACTTGCGATGTGGTATTGGCTTGCTGCACTGGAAGGCGTCCGATGATTTCCCGCATCGTGACTGCATCTTGGGGGGAGAGATAGTTTTGCGATTCCAAGAAAGCAACATCGACTTGGATTCGGTTTGCAATGTGTCCCAGGAGGGCCGCAGTTCGTACTTCGTGAGCAACAGACATGGTGGTTGGTAGGTCGTAGTGTCGCAGCATGTAAATACTGCTCCTTCGAAGGCTGTGCTCTCGAACATGTCCTCGCAGTCGGCGATCATCATCACCGCCGTCCCAAATTTTGTTTCTCCAGAGGAGCACAGAAACATCGTCGCATCCACACCGCCTTCCTTCAGTGATATTCCTCCCGTCCTTCGTCACAAGGAAGAAAACGTCTCCGTATCTCTTGATCCTCCCCTCTCCGGTTTTACTCCAGAGGACAGTAACAGTGGCGTGCTATACGTGATCGAAAGGTATGTCTGTCGCTATCTAGTTTACATCACGCCATTCAAAGACATCCAGTGCGTTTGTGTTCGTGTCATCCACCGGCCGTGGATTCCAGGTCGAGTACCCTGTAATCACTCTTCACGCAATATCGCGCGCAGAAGGCAGCCGGCCATCCATATATTGTCAACTGGATGAGACAAACAGTGTCTCTCCAGCCGGTGAACCATCCAATGATTTCTCGGACATGCGAGAATTGATGATCATCCCTCAAAATCCTGCATCGCGTAAGATTTATCCCTCACTTGTGCGAGTCTGTTTTGCGAACCCGATCTTGCAGTGGAACCCATCTTTGAGGCCATGTCCTTTTGTGCATCCTTGCATCCGGACCCAAATTTGTCGGAGGAAGAAGAGCTTGACGGAGAAATTGTCTCTGATGATCATTTCGAGACTCCCATCGGCGAAGGAGACGACGAACTGAGCGAAGTTGGGCGGGTGCGCAGCGATTTTGTCAATAGCAACCGCTATGCACCATACTAGACACCCCCACAGGCCGCTCTCGCCCATCTAGAATCGATCATTTATGATCCATTCCATCCAGAAGCTGGTGTCAACGACAATTTGAACGGGTTCGAGGAAGTCTTGAGCGAACAAGAAGGGATCAAGGAATAGCTAATGTGGCCACTACGAACTATCGGATATAAAGAGATGTACTGAAAATGGCCTCTCATAGGGCTGGAATGCCTCGAAATACACTTTGAAAAATTTGGCGCGTTTGAGTCACTAAAATGTTATTGCTGGTCTAACAAGAGTCGCGCTGGAAAGTCATTGTTCCTTGCTCCAAATTACACGGAGAACTTCTACCATACTGTGGCCTCCATAGCATACAAAAACTCCCACTCATCGAAATGTGTTGCTTATGCTCCAGATTTCCAGTAAGCGATATCTCCATCAACCACTAGGATTGGAGTTCATGAACGGATCAAACATTTTGCAAAACGTGCAACTTACTCTCATAAGGCTTGCCTTGTTGTCTCAATTTCCCTGCGGCTTTGACAGCGTTTTCACTGCCATGTTCTTTGAGGTCATCGTATGCCATGATTTCACCACAAACGAATTTGTTCTCAAAGTCTGAGCTGGATAGATAATCAGCAACAGAATGCGATTCTAATTGAGGAAAACGTACTGGATGACACCAGCAGCCTGTGGTGCCTTCGTACCTCGTCTAATCGTCCATGCCCTAACTTCATCAGGTCCGCAGGTAAAGTACCGAATGAGCTGAATGTGCATATAGTGAGCAAATCATACGCTGAAATCCTGGTGTCGCATACATCGAGGGACGCATAGCCTGCCTGAGTGATTTTGCCCAAGGAGCTCTGAGCTCCCTCCTTCTGAGCTGCGGCTTTCTCTTCATCACTCAGCGAAGAGAGACGTTCCTCCAATGAAACGGAAAACGGAATCAAAGCGTCGCCAGGGTTGTTGGTATCAATCCATGTCTTGATCTTTAGCAACCTACAAAGACTTGGTAAGGTGCTTACAACATGTCGCTATAGCATACCATTTGTTCTTCTTCCGAGCATAATCCGTCTCGCTTAGATTGACGAGATAAGTGACAGGCTTGGCAGTCAAGAGAGAGAGACCGTTGACCATTTCAATCTATTCTTTTGGGTCAGCCATGATATAACGAGAAAGGGTAGGGAGGGTAGGTGTGAGGTGCCACCTCCACATTTGGTACGAAAAGAATATGAAGTTAACAGTCACCTTCAAAAAAGAGGTCAGTATTTGTTGACCACAGGAAATAAGCGAATAAGCAGTAAATCAGAATGGACATCATTTCATAGGAATGTGGGGCGTTACTCCCACCTCAATGAGCTGGGTTATTCGAGCACGGTGCTCTTTTTCATCAAGGAAGAGGGAAAAAGCGCGATAATTCGCGGTGCTCACCTCTTTGTTTGTCCAGTCCCCCTTACGCACGTCCTTGTTATCAACAGTCAACGTCTTCAGCACCTTTTCAACTGTAGCCTTGTGGATTTAGTCCACATGAGAGGAAACCAAAAATGAGAAGAGGATACATACGATTTCCTCCTTTCTAGCTCTGTCTGCCAAGCTGGTGTTCCCGAGAGAACGTCCAGTTCTCTTCAGACCCTCTAACTGTTTCTCTACCCACTCTATATCCTTCAACCGTAATTCAGTTTGAATGATCTCCATGTCTCGCAAAGGATTGACGTCGCCCTCGACATGGATGACTTCGGCATCGTCAAAGGCTCGAACTACTTGGAAAATGCCGTCCACAGCACGGACGTGAGACAAGAAGGCGTTGCCAAGACCTGCGCCTGTAGATGCTCCCTGATCATGATTCAGATGAGATTAGGTGGAGTGCATTACAGTGCGCACAGCGGTCAAACCAGCGATATCGATGCATGTGAGGAAAGCTGGAACGCGAGACGCCGGCTTGTAGAGGTCACAGAGCCAGTCAAATCGTGCATCGGGGACAGGGATGCGCGCTTCCTCCGGATTTATTGTTGCGTAAGGGAAGTTGGCGGCCTTTCCAAGGTCTATGCGGACTGAATCAGAAGCATTGGGAGGGAGAAGTAAACGGACCTGTATTGGAGAGTGCATTGAAGAAGGACGATTTCCCAACATTTGGGAGACCTGGTATGATCGGCGTTGATTTTGCACCCTAGGGTGAAGCGGGAACGTGAACGCACCGACGATACCGATTTTGAGGTTGTTGCTTGGGCGACCCAGCAGAACCTTTTTGTCCTGAGCGGGGGCTTTTTTGGGGGGCATTTTCTTCGCCTTTGCGTGCAGTGTCGCCGACGCTGAGAATGGCCGTGTAAGAAAAAGAACGAGGGGTCTAAATCGATCAATCATCACCCAAAAAATGGAAAGAGAAAGAATTATTTATTTTATTTTTCACTTACGCGTTATCTGCCGAACTTGCCGAGTCACCCACAAGACCACCCCCATGAAGAGTCTGTGTTGTTTGGCGGTCGTCCTGCTGTTGTCCGTCTTCGTGGGCGCACAGACTGAAACTGTCGTCAACAGGTGAGTGATCAAACGATCATGGATCCTATCCATTGCTCATCGGGCGCAGTGCTGGCGTGACAGTCGTCGAAGTCGTCTCCCAAAATGCTGCTGGAGTCGTAACAACGACGGTCCTGTCAGTCCTCAGATTGACAGACTACTCTATGTCGTGCTAACCCGACTGCAGCCAAACACTCACTGGCTCGAGCACATCACAGACGCCCAATCGTTTAACGACTGCAACTACCCCCTCCCCCTTAGCGACCACCGCACCTCTCACGACACAGCAGGCTGGCCCCGTTGGACAACCACAGTCCCAGGGGCCAGCAGGCGGCGAAACGCCCTATTTGTATACCACTACCGATGCAAGCGGTAACACCGTGGTATTGACTGGCACATTCACTCCCACTGGACCACAAACCGTACTTCCCGTACCGACGACCACCGGCAGCGTTATCGGCTACTCGCAGTGGTTATCTATGATTGGAACATACACGTCCCCACCCAACGCTGCCCACCGCGTGTCGACGTCACTAGCAGCTGGATGGCTTTACTTCGCCTTGACCACCTTCGCTGGCCTTGTGGGTGGTGCTTGGTTAATTTTCCTATGAATCGGTAACCGTACTAGACTTTACTGTTACCTCATGGACTGACGTTGACATCATTCTTATCGTTGACTTTGCCGATACCGTATCGTATACTCCATTTTTTATTCCGAATCTCCATGTGTTGCAGAGTCTGTGAGCTAGTAGAAGTTCCCACACATACGATCTGACCATCATGTCCGGATTGGAGCCAAGTACTGACATCGTCGCTGTCGCATGCGTCGTCGAAGCCTCTCTCCTGATTGCTTCTGAGTGGACCCGTATTCTTATTGAATACGTTTTCCCACTTCTCAAGCGCTTGAACGACCTGCATCCTTCCCACCAGGTAATTGGCGTCCTGGGCGCCAGACAGTTCTGACAGTACACTTCAGTTTCGCCTGGGATTCGTGACGTATGGCGCCGCCGACACAAGACCGCAGCCTCTTCTCTCCAAGAGATTCTTCGCTCCCCTTTCTCTGGTCACAAGGGAGCTCCGTGATGAACCGTCGAAGCTTGGTATCGGCCAAACGAACTCGGGAAGCGGTCGGGGACTATCTGCGCTGGAAGGATTGGTGGCCGCCATAGAGGTTCGTCACTCTCTTGCTTGGCATATACCCCTGGCTACCCTTATCGTCAAAGTTGTTTGACATCCTTATGGCGTCTATAAATTCCCCCAACCACCCACAAACTCAGTCGCCACAGAAGGAGAGCCGCTCTCTGATATCTCACCTAATACACATTGCAGCCTCTCCACCCAATAATGTTCAGAAACCTCAGTGGAACACTTTGCAACACCTAGATTTCGTGAATTGGGATTCCATTCCTACAGAACTGAGAAAGGTGAGAATCACTCTATTCATCTCGAATAGATCAGTCAAATGTTTGTCAGAGAAAAATCAATTTAAGCCTGATCAATCTCAGGAAAATAGATCAGTTTCAAAACCTTCATTCAGCGGTTCGTCTCCGGCGCCTTTTTCGTCTCTGTGCTCACCGTCGTTCTCCTCGTAGGTAGCGGGTTCCGGAGTTCAGTCTCCATGGTTCAATGTACATGCTCCACATGTTTTGTCACTTACAGGTTTTCCTACGCCACAAAAGGGTGAGAACGCGTACTTGTTGCGTATGCTCGATTCTTACAAGATCAAAGGTGTCAAGCGGCAGACTGATGCTTTAGTCTCTGACCATAGTCCGGATGCGAAACGACCGAAGGTCGTTGCCGATCCCCCCTCAAAGACGTTATCTACATCCCCTAGCCTTCCTTCCGCACGTGTACCCCAGAACCAACGTACCCCACAATCATTACCTTCACAAGTCGCACAACCACAGCCTACATCCATTTCTGCTCAGAATACATCTTCGGCACCACCCGTTCAAGCCTCAAACCCTGCGCCTGTATCCACACCCGCACCTACATCTTCTGGCCCATTGTCAAACTCCAGTGCCGCTCAGCTACCGGACATTAATCCTGAGATTCTCGAGCAGGTGGTAACTACCACGGGAATGAAATTTGGAGAGATGTTGGAACGTCTTAAAACTCTGGAGAGAATCATTTCGGCCAAGGATGCGCAAATATTGAATGCTCAGAGTAATGGACAGACAGACGTTTTGGCCGTACTCCAGAAGGACCGAGCAGACAGGAGCAATGTCAGAGACAAAATCAGATCGGTTCTTAGGCAACACTATCTCAAGATGACCCCGGCAAAAGAATCCCTGAACGTGGTATCTGGACTGGCTGGATCGGCTCTCCCGGGTCCTGTTGGTTTGGCGGAGGCAGGTCCGTCTACCCAATCTCACCCGTCAAATGCGCCGTCAAGCGAACCGTCAACAGGCTCGTCGATGGAGGAGCACAAATCTGCGATGTCTGACTCACAGATCATGGGTCTTCGCCAGCTTATCCAATGGGGTGGGACATTTTCATGGACGTCCCCAAAGGTCGGCGGCCAGGTAGGGATTGACGTGCAAATACATGTGCTCGGAATTTCTTCGGCAACTGATGTGTAGGTCATTCGCTTTCTATTGAGTGTAGCGTCGGCCCTCAGCAGTCATTGTAGCCGTACAGACCTTTGGCCAAGCAACTTGATGTTGAACCCTTGCAAGGAACCTGTGAAAGACGAGGCGGAGCTCATATCTTGGGTCAGGCGTCATCAACCTCGATCTCACATCGTGCAATTTAAACCTAATCCTCGCGCGCCTGATGGATCCGTCAACGAGCAAAAGTTTCATGCAGTCCACAAGTTCATGACTGACCGCCGTATCGTATGTATCCCTCGCGATGCGTCATTTCAAACTATTCACCCGAGTTGCAGTACGCGTATGCAGGGTGGCACTTGCCATCCGGGAGATTCTCGTACAACATGTTCGTTTTCCCAATGGGTTCTAGTTTCGCCGGGGCGGTCTTTTCCGAAGGCATCCCCGATCTTCCTGGAAGCGGAAATATTTTGGATGCTCAACCCCCAGCTGAGGAAGCGAAGACTCAGCCACTGCGTGGATTGAATATTCCTCCGGGGATTCTAGCTCGCATACACAGTATCATACAAAGTGTCGAGCCAGCAAAACGAAAGCAAGTGTTCACAAAACTTGTGCGAGAACAAATGCTACGGCTGCAGTTACAACAGACTCCGCAACTTTCTAATGCCTCGAGCCAGGGTTTGAATTCGCTCGGGATGTCCATGCCTGCCAACATGTATGGCGCGCCGGGATTACGTGTATGTAATTTCAGAGCTATCTTGGAATGCTGTATTGATGTGTCATGAAGACAAATGTTGGTCCCACAAACACTGGACCATATAATACAATGGGTGGGACTGTAAACTATGAGATGCTACAATCTTTCATGCAGCGTAGTGTGGAGGGATCTGGATTGAATATAGGATAGTAGGATAGTTGCTCAGTGGACAGTCTTGATGTTCTTGTTTGTATGGAAAGCTGGATGTTTATGCTCTGCTTTGTATGAATTTGTGTATGAAACTGAACTAATCTAAGAATCTAAGAGTGAAGGGAGAACAGGTGGGAAATAGGCAACTGCTAATGAAGTAGTAGCAAATTTGCTACTACAAGCATGACAGCAATTAAGCTAATAAGTGTGACTGACACTAATACCATTAGCATTCTTATGCTAATGAGATTAACTTAATGTCAGTCATGCTCAATGCTTACTAATGATTCTAGATCAATGATGATACCAAGCCCTCCAGGCACTCCTGGACCCTCACAGCCTGCAAACATGTTCAAGTAGTCAGCAGACAAGTACATACAGACAAGGTAGT
>JBBPOH010000001.1:0-65393 GCA_038091335.1 Phylloporus arenicola | reverse complement strand
TGGTTCCGGCTCTGGCTCGAATACCTCTGGTGCTGACAACAACGCAGCTTCTGGATCTCATGCCGCTGATTCAACGCCCTCTGGTGCCGACAATGGCGACGGCCCTGCGTCTGCACCTCAATCCAGTGGTTCAACACCTTCTGGTTCCGGCTCTGGCTCGAATACATCAGGAGTTAACAACGACGCAGCTTCTGGTTCTCATGCTACTGGCTCAACACCTTCCGGTTCTGGTGCTGGCTCGAATGCCCCTGGTGCTAACAATGGCGAAGACCCTGCGTCTGCTCAGTCCACTGATTCATCACCTTCCAGTTCCAGTCCTGGCCCTGGATTGAATACTTCTGGCGGCGACAATGGGGGTGACCCAGTATCTGGATCCGGTTCTGGCTCTAACTCGGCTAGCTCTGGTTCAGCGTCTGGTTCAGGATCTGAACCAGCGACAACCGGTCCTGGTGTTACCCCCGACACAGGCACAACCGCTTCCCCGCCGGCTCCTGATGTATCGGGATCTTCAGCTCCTAGCGGCGCGACGAACGGTCAGGCGAGTGCTACAACATCCGTGGCCGCAGTACCCTCTGCGGCTCCAGGCACGACAGCTACGTCTCCGACTATGACAATCACGGCTTCCGATCCTACGACAACTACGACGTCAACCGCCACTACCACCGCGATGTCTGCAACGACGGTGACGTCTGTCACCACAACGACCACATCCTCCGCAACGACATCCGCGACATCTGCCACGACGTCTGCAACTACCACCACGTCTGCGTGCCCGCCAGGTCAGACACTGGCCGTTTCTGCTGGTGTGAACGCTGGTGGCATAGGGGCGGTTTTCGTTTGCGTTGTAATTTAGTAGTATTCAAAGTCTCACTTGTACATAAACTGTGCCAATCAAACAACGCGTCAATAGCGCGTGATCGCTCCGTGTCTTGTACCACTGACTGCGATGGATACCCACTTTGCCGTTCTGCCTCAAGGTAAGTCTCAAAATCCGGCGCAGCTGAAGTTTGAATGACTGGCTGTGTACAGATATCATAGATACCGTGGTGTCTCAGCTCCCCGACGATACAACACATTCACCCCGTTTTCTACGTCTTCCTCATCCTAGAACAGGTACGTCTCATCTCGTCTTCAAAGCCGCAACTCAAACGTCGCGTTCCAGGCATTGCGTCACTCTTCCTCGTTCACGAGTCTGCTCCCAATGATGAACCCGACCGAAAGCGCGTCTCCAAGATACTCGAGGTGCAAGCTGTAGAGCCGCCCAACGCACGTTCCTGGTTCATGGACGACGAGGCCGTCTCGGGTACGCCTCGTGAATCTCCGTCGCTTTGGATGCTGAACGGCTGGCAGACGGAAAGCTCCTGGTCATGACCCCCATTGACCCGCTGTTCCTTTTGATACCGATCCTGCGAGCGGTAAAGCAGGTAAAGCAGGCTCGCTGTGTGACTCAAGTCGTACGGTCTGACCATGCTCGAAGGCCGACGGTGGCATTGGAAACTTTCGGCCGGCAGAGGATATATTCGACGACGCGGCGAGGAGCATGGCAGAGGTATCCAAGGCGAGTGCCGCGCAGGACGCGTCGCTGGCTGTGGCGATGGAGGATGTCATCAAGTTTTCGGCCTTGGAATGCACAAGGAAGGCGCTGGGGCGGGTGTGTGATGTCAAAGGTGAGCTTGATGATCTACATACGACCTCTTTCCTCACGCAGCACGTCTCAGAGATCACACCCGAGATCACTGTGTTCAGGTACTCGCCCAAGAAACTCTTGCCAGAGCTGAGAAAGAAGGCGGCAACGTTGTCAGCACCTCGCATCACAGAAATGTCTAGATGTTTGGTGCGAAGTCTCGCCAAGGATGCGCTTATGGAAGACAAACATGGGGACTTGCTCGAGCGTGAGTGGTGTGTGTGCATCGTTTGTGGCCGAATGTGACGTTTGACAGTGGGAAGAACCAAGCTGGCATGCGAAGTGTTGGGACAATATCTTCCGCAGGACATCCAGGAGGCGCTCTTCGCCTCGTACGAGTATGTACCTGGCATGATTTCCACACGAGTGTTGCCGACTGACCGGATTAGCTTGTCAAGACTGGATTCACACGTGAAAGCACTCGCAAGAGAGCAAACGCTGCTAGTGTGTGAGAGTAATGCCGGTGCTAAAAAGTCAGGGGCTGGCTCCGCGAGTGTGTCCGAGGAGACTAAGAAGCGGAAGAGCAAGGGATCGCATGGAGTGGAGAAGCTGAAAAAGGCGAACGTGAGTGGGATGTCCAAGTTGTCGACCTTCTTCACAAAGAAGGGAGACAATGCTTGTACCGTTGTTGCAGAATCCTGTCAAAGTACTACATAATATTGTGCTCAGTAACTTCCAACAGAAAAAATAGTTTGGTGATGCCGAGATGGGATGAATGAGATGCCGGATGAGCTAGTGTCGGTACACGATGGCGTCATATAGACTCATTGGCTGCTCAAAAAGGACGCGTTTTCACTAAAAGATTTGATGGCCAACGCTCCTCACGGCGGCTCGTTAAAGGTTTGTGTCTTCTTTTCCCGGGCACGTCATTTGACAAGCGATGACGGTAGGATCTCCTCGCCCGAGATGCACCGATCGCGGCACAGCTCAAACAGGAAGCAGCGACACTCGGCGATGTCGTCCTCACAGAGGTTAGTATGTCTTCCAAACGAGCGCGCTTGTCCATGACATTAGGCACACACAGCGTCAGCTATGCGACCTCGAACTCATCCTCAATGGTGGATTCAGCCCACTCGAGGGATTCATGGATGAGAACGACTACAACAGGTACCCGTCTCCTTCACACGTCGCCCAATGGCCCTCATCGCTGTCTACAGCGTCGTAGACACCCTTCGGCTCTCAGATGGAACCCTGTTCTCCATGCCGATCACCCTCGATCTATCATCCGACGACATCACCCGTCTCGGCATCACTCCCGGTGCCCGTCTCGTTTTGCGCGACCCTCGGGACGACGAAGCGCTCGCCATTATCGCTGTCTCTGACGTCTATACCTATGATCGTGTCAGGGAAGCCATCCAGGTCTTTGGAGCAGACGATCCCGCGCATCCTTCCGTTGCCTATCTGCGGAACCGCGTCAAAGAGTACTATGTCGGTGGCAAGGTGCAAGCAATACAAGCGCCCTCACACTTTGACTATGCTGCCCTTAGATGTAAGTCCAACTCTCCAACTTTGTCTATCTTGCTCATGTGTCTCCAGTTACCCCTACCGAGCTGCGTGCTCACTTTAAGAAGCTCTCATGGAGCAGGGTCGTTGCGTTCCAGACTCGCAACCCAATGCATCGAGCGCACCGTGAACTCACCATTCGCGCAGCTCGTAAACATAAAGCCAATGTTCTCATTCACCCAGTCGTTGGCCTCACTAAGCCTGGTGACGTGGACCACTACACCCGCGTGCGCGTCTACCGGGCAATCATGGCCAAGTACCCAAACGGAATGGGCCACCTAGCACTCCTGCCACTTGCTATGCGAATGGCTGGTCCCCGCGAGGCTGTCTGGCACGCCATCATTCGCAAAAACTTTGGTGCAACCCACTTTATCGTCGGTCGAGACCATGCTGGCCCTGGAAAGAATTCATATGGCAAGGATTTCTACGGCCTGTATGATGCCCAAGACCTTGTCAAGAAATACAAGCAGGAGCTCCAGATTGAGGTGGTCCCATTCCAACAAATGACCTATCTTCCTTCCACCGACGAGTATCAGCCTGTTGACGAGGTCCCTGCTGGCGTCCAGACCTTTGACATCTCTGGAAGTGAGTTGCGAAGACGTCTCAGGACTGGCGCACCCATCCCTGATTGGTTCAGTTACGAGTAAGCTAGCGCATTGCTCCGCAATAAGTATCTCATCTTATTCGTGTAGAGCCGTCGTCGAGAGCTTGCGCGAGAGTTATCCACCACGCCACAAGCAAGGCTTTGTCTTGTTCCTCACTGGCTTGCACAACTCTGGCAAGAACGTGATAGCCAAGGCACTCCAAGTAGCACTAAACGAGCAGGGTGGCAGAACCGTATCCCTACTCCTCGGAGATGCTATTAAAGACGATCTGCGCCCAAAGTCGCTCACACCAGAAGAGCGGCACGATAACTTGCAACGCATCGCTTTTGTCGCAGGTGAGCTGGCACGGGCTGGCGCTGCCGTGATCGCCTCGCCCGTGGCCCCAGAAGAGCGCTCAAGAGCACTCGCCAAGGACACTATCGTGTCTAGTGCTGGCTCCGGGGCCAACTTCTTCCTTATCCACGTAGCAACGCCTCTAGAACATTGTGAGGGCACCGACAGACGAGGAATGTATGCGCAAGCGAGAAACGGTACCATCAAGGGCTTTGCGGGCGTCGATGTCGAATATCAAGTACCGAAGCAGGTAGACCTCACTGTGGACGTCACTAAGCAGAACATTCCGGCCATAGTGCACAGTATGTGTTGGATCTGGATTTTCTGTGGGAGTCTGCTGACCATCTTCTTAGGTATCATTCTTCTTCTAGAGACGAGCTCATTGATATAGATCTACGCCTTTTCTAGAAAATATCAAGTACCAGCCTCGACCCTTTGGAAGTAAAAACTAGTGTAACAAAATTGTATGCATCATGGTTTGATCCAACCGTCAAAGCCACGTAGTAGCAACCCCTCAGAGAGGAGCGGGTACGGAAGATACAGGAATATGACGCCACGCGGCCACCCTACATCAGCTCTCAAATCCCCTGCAACGAATCGACACCGCAAGGCGGACTCAGCCACAGAGGACCACAGAGAGAGCGAGCCAGGCAGCGGCGCTCATTCTCGTGAGCACCCAAAAGGACACCTCGCTCCACCAACCTGAAACCAGACGTTATTCATATGTAACGCTTCGTGTGCGGTTGGATGGACACTTGAGTTTTAGTAGTCGGAGTTTATCAGCTATATGTACCATTATTTCATTCTCCGACACAAATGGCCCCGACGCGTCTTGCCGAGACGCGCCCCCAATGCCGCGCCTCTCAGCACTCCCTAGGCCAAGAGATTCTGTCTTTTCAGGTTCAAACTTTGATCTATATCGTGGCGATTCTAGCGCGGTCTGTCCCCCGAATCTGCACGAATGCGTTCTCGCAATGGAAGATTGTTGCGAAGAGGTAACACTGATCTCTCAAGCGATGAACGACTTTCATGGCAACATTGCAGGCGCACGAGGCACAACAACTGCTCCGTAATGGGACCTTTGATCTACCCAGGATGAGCAAAGTATTGGAGAATCAAAAGGCGTGTCGCATGCTCCTCGTTAGATCATAAGCTAACATACTGCAGGTCTTCCTCCTCATAGACGAAGGCACCGTGCGTAGATACAAAGCAGATCTTGCAGATGAGATCGAGCCACAAATCAACGAACTCATCGAACGAGCAGAAAGGGGTCTCAAAGCTCTCACCCGTAAACAGGCCTTGATCCAAAGCAAGGCGCGTCAATAATCCCGAGAGGCGAAATCGTCGCTCATATGTTGCAGATAGGTAGAAGCAGCTCAAGCCATACAGTCTCACGTCGCAACTGCACCAACTGCAAATAAGCGTGAGGAACGCAGGGTTCAGATGTTGTCCAAACAGCGGCAACGACTTGAAGAGGAGGTTCGAGTTCTAGAATCGGAAATCTTGGCTCTGGTCCGTTTCTCTTTGCTATGCGACACTTTTGATAATCACTCTTACAACAGCAGAGCAAGAAACCATAGCCCAGTATCACTTCTCTCCTCGTACTACTTATTTTGTCGAGCCTAGTAGGTGAAACGTAACTATGGTGAAACCTTGGTAGCTACTGATCCCGTTGCAACCCGAGTCCACTACACTCAACTACTTCACGAAATACTTGGGTCCGCTTTTTCTCATCACCCGTATCGCTAGCACGTAACCAAAAGATCGGGGAGACCAAGCAGCCGCCGAAAGCTCGGATTTTGGCAGGCCATGTACACGGTGCATTCTCTGGGACAGGAACGGACCGTTCACGCTCGTGAAGAGTCTTGCAACTCGCTATGACCCATTTCCATCGATTTCTCAAACTCTCCTTCCAGGTCGGACCGCGTACCGTCGGCAAAGGGCGGCGGCGTGGACGGTATATGAGAGGGAGGACACATCAGTAACGTGACAGACCTCGCGGGAGGTGTAAGGGGACAGATCGATCCCCCATCCGATCATCGCTGTCAGTTCTAGGCCATGTCCTCGTCGTCAAGGATGTCGCCCTCGTTGAACACCAGGTCGCTGTCCTCGGACAGGACTCAGGGAGTGCAGTCCATGTTGGGACCACGAAGCTCCTTGAGAATTCTCCGCACCAGGTTCGGACCATCATGTCTCCATCGCTCCCATCACTCGGACGTCGTCGCAACCCGAACACATGGGCTTTCCTATAGGCTCAGGTGTACGTGACCGAGTCTGCCTCCGAATCGGCGTCGTCAAAGTCGGTGAGATCCCACAAGCTACTTCGACGACGTATGGTGCGCACCAAACCAATGTCAGGGCCCTCCTCCGGAATGCTGTGTTTCAGGATCCGCCGTGTCGGCCATATCGTATCGACGCGTACCGCGGAACGATCTCATGGGCTCGTCGGGATACCATCGTATGGTGAACATGTCCAGCCCCGATTCAGATGTGGTCCCACCATATGCTTCACCTCCAAATACTTATGGGACCTGTATTACCACGCTTTTGAGCAAGGTGAGTGGGCAGTGTTTGAAGTGCCACGGGCTAGCCCTGTGAAAAGCCACAATTGAACCAGCCTAGAAAGGACGTGATTGGCTGATTCGTCACATACATTAGTAGCGTCGAACAAAGTTGATCGTGAGACCGCCACTTGTTGAAAAGTACTTAGACGACGTGTGTCCGAATAAATGAACTAAGCGACCGTTTGCTCCTTGGACACGTTCAGTTTGAGTTCAATCATGTTCTCTCTGATTCGACGTGGACCCCGCTCATTTGGACATCTATCAAGTCCTTATCGATTATCAAGCAATACCCCTCGTCTTGCTTTGAGCTTGGTTGCCACACGCACCATGTCGGTCTACCACGGAGAGTCTGCCTTACGCCCCGAACCGGACAAGGTCCTCAAGGACATCGCAGACTACGTCCACAACTACCAAGTTACCTCAGATGTTGCGTTCGAGACGGCGCGTCTCTGTCTCATTGACACCATCGGCTGTGGTCTCGAGGGTTTGCGCTTCGAAGGATGCACCCGACTGTTGGGGCCGGTGGTTGAAGGAACCATCGTGCCAAACGGTGTGTCGCCCGACAGTGGAGCGTTCTCTTCCTGACCCCGGCATGCAGGGACAAGAGTCCCCGGAACCAACTACCAGCTCGACCCCATCCAGGGTGCGTTCAACATTGGCACCATGATCCGCTACTTGGATTTCAACGACTGCTTCCTTGCCGCCGAGTGTGGGTCTTCATCCCTCCTGCCCTCATTCGTATGCTGAATGCGCGTTACAGGGGGACACCCGTCGGACAATCTCGGCGCCATTCTCGCGGTCGCTGACCATCTCGCGCGCCAGGGTCAGCCATTGACCGTTCGTGACGTCCTCGAGAGCATGATCAAAGCACACGAGATCCAAGGTGGCCTTGCGCTCTTGAACTCGTTCAATCGCGTCGGTCTCGACCACGTTGTGCTCGTCAAAGTCGCCAGCACCGCCGTCGTCTCTAAGCTGCTGTAAGGGTCTCTTGATTGCTATTCCTTGCGTAGCTCAGTCTTGGCTGCAGCGGGCTCTCTCATGCCCAGACCATCGACGCTGTTTCGCATGCGTTTGTTGACGGTCAGTCGCTCCGCACCTACCGCCATGCGCCCAATACCGGCCCCCGTAAATCGTGGGCTGCCGGCGACGCATGCGCTCGCGCCGTAAACCTCGCACTCCTTGTCAAAAGGGGCGAACTCGGCCTCCCGTCCGTCCTCACCGCGAAAACGTGGGGCTTCTACGACGTCTTGTTCAAAGTAGGATGCTCTCTCGGTTGCCCATGCTCGTCCTAACGCCCATCCAGGGCAAGCCATTTGAGTTCCAGATGCCGTACGGCTCCTACATCATGGAGAACGTCCTCTTCAAGATCTCGTATCCCGCCGAGTTCCACGCTCAGACGGCCGTCGAGGCAGCGCACACTGTCCACGCGCAGCTCAAGGCGCTCGGCAAATCCTCGGACGACATCAAGAGCGTGCGCATCCGCACACAGGAAGCCGCCATTCGCATCATTGATAAACAGGGTCCTTTGGACAACTTTGCCGACCGAGAGTGCGTTGCTTTTTTTCCCCACCCGAATCGCTGATGAAGACGGCCAATGAACAGTCACGCGATCAGCTACATGGTTGCCTACCCGCTCATCTTTGGCGAGCTCACGTCCGAGTCGTACACGGACGTGTCTGCGGGGGATCACCGCATCGATGCGCTGCGGGCCAAGATTCACTGTGTACAAGACGAGACGTTCTCGGTCGAGTATCATGAGCCTAGCAAGCGTTCCATTGGAAATGCGCTCCTGGTCGAGCTGAACGATGGTACTGTGCTCGACGAGGTTGCTGTCGAGTATCCCGTTGGACACAAACGTCGCCGCGCAGAGGGTACACCTCTCTTGATTGAAAAGTTCAAGCGCCACATTTCCCATCACTATGATGCGGCCCATCAGAACAAGTAAGTGTCACCAGCTTTAGTGTCTGGACAATGGGCTGATTTATTTAGGATCTTGGACGTCGTTTCTGACGCAAATAACTTATCCAAGCTTCGTGTGGATCAGTTTACTGACCTCTTTGTGAAGCAATGAAGGATAGTTAGTGACTGAGTAGTTGCGTAGAGTGCACGTATTGTAGTCCTCTTGTACAAGCTTCTGCATATTGTCAATTACTGACAGTCGAGTGAATCAATCCATACGATTACAAACACAATGCTACACGATGACGGAGAACACAGTACAATCGTGCATGCTAACCTACAAGTCCACAAGGCCGCGCCCGTTCGCTCGTCGTGATAGGCCCTTTGAGCTTCTTGTATCGGTGTTTCTTTCGATGTCCTTTACCCTGCTCTTGGTGTCCATTGGCCTGTTCTCGAATGTTATGCTCTTTGTTTACGGGAAGTCGAACCTTGACTGGTGAAGTCTCGTGGAAAGCAGTTGGCGGAGTCCCTACATTGCTTTCGAACTCGGAAAAATCGGGGACAGCCGTCTTTTGCATTACATCGACAGGAGGCACTTCGAGATAGCGTTTTTGGTGTCCAATCGTTCCATCATGACTTGACGAGCTATGGTCAGGCAACCTGGACGGAAATACAGACGTTGAAAGCTCGAGGAAAGCGTTGTCTTCTTCGGGCACAGACGAGAGGCGCCGTTGCATGGGATGCGTTGGGGCAAACGAGCGTGCAGTGTGGTATGAAGATCCTCTGGACAGAGTTCGCGATGACTCCGGGGAGGGAAGCGTGGGAACGGCATGTAAGGGGGTGATGGTGGTCTCATCGATAGACGGCAATGGGGGCAGAGGCACACTTGGCGGCGGGGCTGGCTGCAGCGGCGAAAGGTGTGGAATCGAAGACAACGCTTGCAGTTGTTTGATATATTTCGCTAGCGTGCTTGAAGAAGACGAACTTTGTCTGAAGGATGCAGCTGAAGTGGCGACATTTGGCACAGATTGCGCGGACGGAATGTTTGTGATCGTGTCAAAGTCGTGTCCAGCACTATGTTCGTGCCGGTCGAAAACGTGGCGAAAATACTGCGAGGCATGAGCACCAGATCGATAATTTTGCGAAGGGACAGAAACCGGATGTTCAGGAGAACCAGCTAATTCGGGAGAAAGCGTCGAACAATAAGTCAAATACGGAGAAAAATGGGAAGACCACTGGGGAGACGAGGAATTCGGTGGCGTAGGGAGAACACTTTGGACTTGCAATTTTTGTTTCTGAAATGCTTGCCTAGACAGCTGTTGCTGGTGGTATTGTTGCGCAAGTTCGATCGGTGTTTGTCTCGCAGGAGGAATAACCGATTCGTTGGGACGAGGTTCAACAAAGATACGAGGATAAGACTGTGGGAATCCTGGCGCCACAGAAGCCGGGATCACAGGGTCGAGTCGTCCCGGATATGTACTGAACGAATCCATATCAGCCAAGGAGGTTCGCAGCGCATGTCGAAGACGAGCGAGTTGCCATTCCAGAATACGATTGTTATCGACCGGAAGCACGGAGTCACTCAGGAGATTGTCAGAAGTGGCAGGCATCGACTGTCCTTCGTTCCACGAAAGCCCACCGACGATATCTTGATGGGTTTCAACATCGGATGAGAGCTGACTTGGCAAACCGTGTCTATCGTCATGAGTTTGTCGTTGTGTCCGAGCAAGGCTTGACTTTGTATGAGTCGAGTACGCGGAATTCTGTAGGCGAGACGACCTGGGAACTTGCTGAATAGGGGCCTTCCTCTTTTGCAGACGTGGTAGAGCGTGGCTGGGCCCATGTGAAAGGGCGTTTTGAGTATTGTCCGGGTGAGAGGGGGGTCCTTCAGCGCGGATTTGGTTATTGGGTTGATCGTCTGGACCCAAGCCCCAAATCATTTGGGCTACGTTATCAGGTTCCTCAATAATGGTTCCCTCGGCGCCGCTATAGAACCATCGATACCCAAGTTTCTCACAACAATGGTATTGCGCAACTCACGATGGACATCTAGCATACGGCAAGGAGAGGGGTCCATGGAGAGCCGGTATCGGGCGGGGAGGAGAGTTCGCCCACGTAACCCAATCTAGGACGATTTGGATCGCTGCGATAAGTCAGTAACCTTGATGTATGCGTGTAAATTACCTTCATCTTCCTCGAAAAGAGGTTCTGAGGAATATTTCTTTCGCAAGAAACCTTCTGGGAGTTGAGCACCAGCCGCAATGATGAGAAGAGACTCCGGAGAGGAGGGGGGAGAAGGAGTCTGGGGAACATCGGAAGGCGCAGGGAATACGCAAACACGCTCGCGGGGCCGACTATACGATCCAAACGAATCGCTGGCTGCGGTGGAGGGGGATAGGGAAAGCTCTGCAGACGGCTCCAGCACTGGCCGCACACGGTCCGGCATAGAAACAACACGTTTTCCGTGTCTGTCATAAAAGATAGACGGGATGTCGCTCCTTTTTTCTGGCATTGATACAATACGTCGGTTCAAGATTTCGCTGGGAGGGCACCGAACAAGTCTACGTTGGGAAAGTCGGCGAGAAACCAATGAGGCGAGTACTGGGCTAATCGGGCTTTGTGAAACGACATATGCGCAGTCTGAGGTAGGAGGGGTGGTCAACTCGGAGACGGAGTGGGACGCGTATGCCTCTTGCTCGAGTCCATGACGCGTCAGGGGCGGTGCGGCCAGCACCACAGCAGGGTCAGCATAAGGGGAGGGTACGGTGTCTGTTTCAGTTTGGACCGCCTGATCTACGTACTCCTTAATTAGACCCATCGGCGAGGTGCGACGACGATGGGGGAGGAGGAAAGACGAGGAGGATACCAGCGAGTATTTATTTATGGAAGTGAGATGGAACAAATTCAATGTCCGTTACTCCGCGATGGCACTGCCGATTTGCCGATCACGTGATATCCCGGCGGTGTGATTGGACAACACTTTACATAGCAATACGCCCCCTTGTCGCCGTCGCCGTCACCCCCCTCGTCTGCGCTCCCCGTCGATGCCATAGTCAACAGGGATGATCATTTCCGACGAAGACGACCAGCAGATAAAGGACCCTCCCGTTACTGTCCCCACCATTCGTTGCCCGGAGCCAGCAGCGAGTCGTCCTCCCAGTGGTCCGCTCCCCGACTATGAAACATCCCAGGCATTGGCCTTTCGCGACTTCAACGAGTCGCAGATCACTCTTTACAAACCCCCGCCTCGACGCCGCTTTCTCGATTCCAGATTTTGGAGAGCTGCCCTCATCTCACTTGTTGTGTACATTTTCCTCTCTCTCGTTATTGGTGTTCCAATTATTGTCCATGTTGGTTTTCCACTTCTTCAACTCTTCTCCCCTGACCTTTCGTTCACACAGAAAGAAAGCGAGAACCAGCAGAAATACCCTTACAACGCATTCGCTTTTGCCGTGCCTTGGCAAAATAAGAGCTCCGGCGACAACCCTCCTGGAGGCATCAATGCGTCAAGCCCACCACAATCAGTGATTATTCCTATTTGCAATAACTGGACAGAGGTCGAATATCTTAACAATGCTATCGTCCTGGCGATGTATGCCCCCTTTGTCCTAAGTGCTACTTGTTTGCTAACCCCATTCGCTTACTTTACAGGACTGAACACTACATTTCTCCGAATGGACATTTTAGCGTCACATCAAACGCATCATCCTCCAATGATGCCAACCATGTCCAGGGTGCTTTTTTTACTGGTATCAATCCCGACCAATCTGTTCAAGAGGCTGTCCTGTCAATCACGTTGCAATCCTCCTCCCCCAGCGTTTTCAGTCGGACTTCTGTCTGCTCTGCTATTGCCGATAACTTTACGGATATTTCTCTCTATGTTTGTCTTCGAGTTTACATACCAACTGCTCCGTGGTGATACTCACGCTCTTATAGTCCCCAAGCAACCTCACTTCAACCGACAGTATCCAATTCAATATTACTGTCCTCTTCCCGCAAAACCAAGTTCCTTCCCAGATAGACTCCTTCTGCACGTCCCTGCCTCTGTTCGATCAACGGTTTGGCTCCTTCGATGACATTGTCAAGTTTAGAGAAGTCACTATCAAGGGTGCTGTCTCTCGAGTATCTGTTGATGTAAGTGATCTGGAAAAGTTGGTAACCCCCTCGTCTGATGCTTACGATGGCAGTCCATACGAGCTGAGAGGATACTGGTCGACACGTCGCTAGAATCGGTCACGGGAACATTCCACGCCAGCATTTCCCTTCTCATCAGCACTGTATTGGCGTAAGTCTGTTCAGTGCTACCTGCTTGAGTTGTATTCATGACGGCATCGTTATTATTGATAGTCCTATTGTAGCCAATATAAGCTTGTACAATGATCCCGGGTCACAGTTTCCTACTATCCTTGATGTACACACCGGGCATAGGTGGGATTATCTGCCGTCTCCATTAGTTACACGGTGTCTGACATCACTTCTTGTAGCAACTTGACTGCAAACGTCACCGTCCTAGCTCCAAATGAGAGTCCTCCGCTTCGACCCAACTTCATTGCGAACCTTCGCACTTTTTCTGGCTCTTTATCCACTAGCTTCTTGCATCATTCATCCTCCCCACCGACAGCGATCGAGCTAAGCGTCTTCAACGATCTCGCTCCAGTCAATGTTATACTTGACAGCTTCTTTGAGGGACTATTTCAAGTGTCCACCAAACAGGCATTCGTATCAGTCTCACAAGGAAGCGCGACTATGTCAGATCCTTGGGCTCCTGAGCTGGCAAGAACCCTGATTACATATTCCAGTTCAACTACACGAACCTACGGATGGATCGGCTGGGGAGAAGCCCCTCCGATATCATGGAATGGGTACCAGCAAGGGGAAGTACTGATCGACTCCTCACTCGCAAACGTGACGCTATCATTCCTGGGTTGAATAGCTTTCAGAATGGAGTGGCAAACATCTTCGTTTGCCCGTCGGCTGATCTAGCGGTACATCCAGTCTATCTACTTCGCTACTGGTTAGGTATATCTCGTTATACTGGTCACCACCCGATGATCCAGGTCTTTTGGACGACTTTCTACCGACCGACTTGTTATCGACATACTTCGTTCCTTTAGTTCAGACACCTGAATTACGGCCCACTGGCGTGGTACTTCACATTCTCTGGAGGTTCATAACTTAATAGACAGACTCTGGCTGCAGTCACTTGATTCCTCTTCTTGCTACTTCTGTAATATTTCCGTTGAAGGATTTCACAATCTATGTATTCCAAGTAAGTTGGTTCAAGCACTATATATCCATTCCACATTCCCATGCCCCATGATGTCTCACCAATGGCACCACCGTCACTTGTTCTCCATCTCTTTCTCCAGGTGGACCCATGTTCCGCCAACAGGGCATGCAGAGCAAGCAAGGACTTTCACCTAGCCGGATATCCCCTACAATAGCGAGTACTGCGGGGACTTTGGCACAAGCTTTGCAGATGTCGCCAATGGTAGGCGTGATATGTACGGTGAGAGGGTAACCAGACGGTGGATCGAGGGGATGAGCCAACCTGTTATAAGCCACAAATCTGTCAGGAGAAAGACATAAGAGTGCTCAGCAGCACACGCCTGATCTGATCGACAACAATAAAATGTTCGCAGTTGCCTTGGTGGAGCATCCAATACGGTTGATTGTTTCGGAGGGTGAGGGAGGCAAAAGGTGTCTCGCTCAGCGGTGTGGGTGACTTGGTGATCTGCGGTCGCTTTTCCTCTGGCAAGTTTTGCAGGTGAGATAGGAGTTTGCTATGGCATAGAAGTTAAGGCTTGATGCACGAGGGAAGAGACTGGACATACTCGGCGTAATCGTCGTCCCGTCGTCCGTCCCCGTAGACGACCCCTTCGATGAGCAACAAGCATCCTTGTTCCGGACCCTGCTCTTCGCTTTCATATGTATATCTGACCACATTGCCCTGGTTCTCGACCACCTCAATCGGCATGTCACTTGAGTCGCAAGGAATTACTCTGACGAACTCCGCGAGGGTTTGAGAGGACAGGAAGACATGCTGAGAGAAACGAGTGAGCTGGCTATGCATATAGGGAATGCGGTTGAACACAGTGAGTGTAACAAGCACATCTCGGTGCGATGAACACCCGGTTAGTGCTGGAGAGGGCCCCGAGTCTGCCCCTGTAAGGCGAGGAGACGGAGAGGTCGGTTGATCGCAAGCCAACGTGCCATGTCCAGATTTCTTGACGTTTTTGAGCGCATTAAAGTCCGAGTGCTTGGACGCGCGCATGAAAAATGCAGATTCCTTGCTCAATCTGTGCGGCAGGTTGCAATCAAGTCTTTGCAGAACGGCATGGAAATCGTACCCCCAACAGTGAAGAGAAATAGCTTCCAGCTTCTGCTGTAACGCGCGTACCTCCGGTTGGGCTTCCACTACTTCGGGATCGGGCAAACGCTTTCGTTTGCGACCCATTGAGGCAGGGCCGCCAGCCTGGCTATGTACTGCGCTTACTGCTGCGGTATGTGTGCGTTGAAGATGCGCGGAGAGCATAGGGTTGTTCCACACGTCCTCAACAGCCGCCTTGAGCTCGGAGACACTGACGGGGACATCGAGAACGTGAATTCCGGACAAGATACAGAACGGCCTTTTGAACGTACCTACCAGAGCACTCTGCCTGTACCGCAGCGCGTTCATCTTCTGTAAGGCTCTTCCAACCAACGTGGCTGAGCAAGTCGACTTCGGAGGGGAATACAAGCGGGGAGGTGTCGTGGAGAAACTTGCGGATGGATATGGGCTCTGAAGGAGGACCGAAGAAGGAGTCGTACCCTCGTGTGATGTCAACGCTCATAAGATGTAGCGGCGGTCACTTGGGGAGAGACAATCATCACCGGCGTAGCTGTTGAGACAATTGTGCCTACACTAGTCTACCCAGGGGCTCATTCGACCGCTATATGATTGAAGGAAGACATTCCATTATTCGCCCCAATTCAGAGTTCCGGTGTGGTGCGTGAATCCATTCCAAATAGTTTGTAGACGGTACATGCCATGTAGATACGTATGCAGTTGTATGACCGGAAAATGGGACTAACCAGGTCGTCGTCGTGGTAGAGAAGTAGCTTGTTTGAGAATCGCTTCCCTCGCATGCTCCACAGCGGATTCCGAACCTAGATCCACCTAAGTTTGACACTCTTTTGAATGGGTCGGTATAGGAAACTCACCAGCGATGACGATGACATTGCTGTCTCTGCTGACGGTAATGTCTGCACCAGTCTCAGCACGCAGACGGGCGACGTTGGCACCTTTGGACCCAACAATCCTTGGGAATACAGAGCGATCGGCGAGCGCCAAGAAGCCAACGTGACTCATCGACTCAGCCTGCTCAATGGCTGCTTTGATATCCCCTTGTGCTCGCTCGAGGCCCTCGGTATCCTTTGCTTTCAGGGTCCACTCCGAATCACCTTCCTCTACATCCTGGTAATTAGGTCCGACTTGCCAGTTCGATTCCAGCGCATCGTCCTCGGCGTCGTCAATCCGAGCAGTGAGTACAGCATTTTGTGGAGGATGAGTGGGTACCGCAAACTTTTGAGGATAAGCAGATTGTTCGACGTACACACCGTATGATCGGAGGTTACGGAAGAAGTTCCCCTGCTGCGAGATCGCGTGGTGATATTTCAAGGGTACAGACACCACGGCGGTGAGTAGTTCTACAGGAGTATGCACTTTGTGGACTCGTGCCTGGAAAAAAGTCAGTCGTTGCAGTGCGTTCAGCATCCCAATTATCATACCTTGAGCTCCTCAATTGCAGCTTCACAAGCAGAACGGGATCCAGAAACTTTGACGATATCAGCGAAATCAGCATCTTTGATTTCATCTACGTTGACAGCCTCTCCCACTTGGTTGTAGGATCTGGAACCGGGGAACTGTACTTGGACGCCAGTGCGAGTCTGCAATTCATACAAGTGCTGACCACCTCTGCCAATGAGATTACGGTGTTGGGCTGCTGGAATCTCGACGGCCAGCACTACGCGGTCCCTCAAAGCAGCAACCGTCTGCTCAAGCTCTGCCTTGATTCTTCCAACAAGGGCAGGTTCCCCGCGAAGACGCACTTCATCGGTAGGTTCACCCTGTCGAGGGCTCATAGCGCGGTAAGCCTGCGGTTATAAACATGTTCGGATAATAACTTACAATCGAACGAGTCCCGCTTGCAGCTTGGAATCGGTTGGACCACCGCAACGAATGATCAAGTCCTTCAAACCCTGACCGCCAGCCCCGATGATAGCCCTATGGAACTTCGTCTCGATGACAAATGATGCTGTCGCCTCCTCACCGACTTGCTCAGCGATTGCCAAGATAGCAGTTTTGGCATCAACAATGGCTTCTTTAGTTCCGCGGACAGAAATGTTGGTCACGGCGTTATCATCAAGGGCCCTATCGATGTCGATTTGGGCGCCGGTATCGTCCTTAATTTGATTGATACTTGCACCACCTCTACCAAGGATACGCGCAACGGCACGGGTTGGGACTGTGAATTGGAGAACTTTGTTGGACTCCTTTTCAAACTCCAGAGCTTCAAGGAGTTCGGATTTAGCGCCAGCTACACCCTTTTTGCCACCCTTGACGAGGACCTCATCAGGCTTTAGGGCTTCGCGGGTCTTGTTTTCGCCGTTCTCCGAGGATCCCCGGGGAAACGTGATCTTGACGCCATATTTTTCCTCGAGGCGAATGGCATATTTGCCATTCTGGCCAATCAAAGAAGCATGGAATTCGGCCGGAATTTTGAGGGTATCCGATGTCTCGTCTGCCTGTACCAGATGTTCATAACACATTCAAATTGCAATCACACGAGGGACTAACCATTTTCTCAACATGAGTCAAGATACGCCTCTTGGCTTCCTCGACGTTCTCCTTACGACCTGTGATCTGAGTATGGCGTCAATTCTATCCTGTAACTCGCGTGCGGAAATTTACCTTGATTTTGGACTTTAGGTGGACGGCTTTCTTCTTCTTGTTATTGTCCTTGTCCTTGTCCTTGTCCTCAGCCTCGTTGGATATGTCCACCCTGACACCAAGTTGGTCTCGCAGTCTGTTGATACCAACTCCCAGTGCACCAACAACGCGACCGACGTATTCCCTATCAATCTCAAATTCGGTAGACTGAAATATCATGCACAGATCAATAAGAAAAGTTGACGCGAGGACGATTAACTTACGAAGGAGCTGACAATAGCATTGTTGTTTGCATCCTCAACAACCTGCAGGATTTCCTTGGTAGCGCGATCGACATCCGCACTGACTCCACGGATTAAGATGACGTCCTCCCCGGATGGGTCACCTACTTCAGCACCGACCTTGATTGACAGAGCCTTGTCTTCGCCAATGATTCTAGAGCCGCAAGTTCACAACCTCACAACTGAGAAGAACATATTACTTACGCGTTGAGAGTAGTACCATCTATGCCAACCACTGCCTCATGCCAACACTTTTCAACATGAATGAGTTCACTCTTGATATCGGCAACGTCCTTTGAAATCTCGAGCAATTCCTCGGCGACGGCATTCAAATGCTTCTCTTTGTCAACAGGCGAAGGCAAAGCAGCAGGGGAGAAAGGATCATAAACCAGGAGAACAGTGGACTGTTCCGCGGACTCCGGTGGGAAGAAGACTTGAACATTGTGGGCCTCGTGAAACTGCTTCAGCCTGAGTGCATCAGATAGATGTTTTAGAGGACAAGCAGAAGCTCACCTCTTAGCTTGTTTCCCGAAGATAACTCGGTGGATAAGCCAATCAATGGAGATCTCCTTCGTTGCGCCGATCAATTTGCCAAGAAGCTCTGAAATCTGTTTGATGATACCATCTACGAGAGGCTTCTCGCCGACGATGTCAATGTTAAGAACCGGGGCCTCGCTGATCGCTGTATCTGATGGCGTGAAGACCAAAGCTCCAGGATATGCATCACTGAGGGTCTTGGGGTAGTTGATGCGCGTCATATAAGTCAAAAGCTGACGTGAAACCGAGATAGGACCGGGAAGAGGGAACTCGTGTGTGTGCTGTGAATTCGCCTTCTCCATAACAGCACCGAGACCAGCAGATATGTTCTCTTGCTTGCCATAGACCAAGACCTCTTCATGCGCTTCCGGGACGACAACAGAGCACTGGCTCTTTTCCATAATCTCATCAAGAGCCTCACCAACAAGAAGATGGTGCTGGCGCCTGGGCAACGAAATCTTGACTGAAATGAGGGCAGAATTGAGGGACTGGATCGTTCCCTGGATCGTTTCAACAATGCGAACGACGACCTCGCGGTCGCCACGGACAATAACCTCGCGTCCCTGAGTATTGAAAGCAAGGTTGATGTCGCTGCCCTGCGTCCCCTCAGTAAAGAGGGCATGGCGGGCAGAGACGAAAGGAAAGATATGATTCGGAATGTTCTTGACGCGCTGAGTCGCCTTGGACGTCCTCGCCAAGATCGTCTCGTTTAGCATGGCCTGAGCTTCATACGCGAGTGGCTGCGGACCCGTGATTGTGATTGGAACCAGGACTTCGTCTTCCTCGTCAGCAGGGGTGGCAGTCCCATTGGGCGCAACATCATCCCTACGAGGTATATCTACCTTTACTCCGGTTTGTTCCCGAACATGTTTCAGATTGGCACCTATTGTGGATGCTCAAGAATCTACATGCATGGTGGATAGAACTATGACTAACCTTTGGGTCCGACGATAGCTGGAATAGTAGAGACAGGAGCAGAGAGGGTAAGAGTGACCTGTATCCACATTCTAGAAACAATATTGACCAAGAGCTACACGCAGACGCACCACGGGGCTCAAAAGGGCGAGCAGGCACCGTTTCGCCCTATCAAGTTCTCTTTGAGACTCAGACTTGATGTGAAATGTAGTTTGACGCGTCCTCTGGTTGGCAGATGCCTCCATCTTGACCTTGAATTTAGACATGACCTGTTTCATAATTTCTCCAAGTGAACCGGGTTTACCATCCTTATTCGGCGGAAGTTCGATGGCGGACAAGGTAAAAGAATCAGAGACCATAGGCTGAGACCTGAGGGTTGCTCTGATGCGAGGACCGGAGTCGGCACCCCACGCAGACTTGGCGGGGCGGGGGGCAGGGGTAGTAGAAGATGCGAGTGACGGGAAAGCAGAGTGATCGCTGGTGTCCACGACACTTTTGTTGGCTGGCGTCACTTCATCTCCTGCTGGTACTGGGAAAGCGTCCGGAGAGCCATCAAGACTGTGTGGTCTCTGTAGATATCCCGATGGGAACCAATTAGCGGGAACACGCAACAGCAAGAGTGTCCACACCTGAAGCTCAGCCACGCCCATGCCTGCCGAGGTGTCCATGTATCTGAGATTTGCGAGTGTCCAAAACGCGGAACCTTTGACAGAAAATACCTGGGCGTTGAGCTCGACGACAGAACTCGACGCAATGACCGAGAGAAAGTAAGATGATGAGGGAGTAAAGTGCAGACGTGTCTTTCCCAAATACCCGCAGATAGGTAATAGCCGCTATTACATAATGGTCCACCGTTCCAGCATCGCATATTCAATCTCTGCCGTTGTGTGTCCCTTTTGGAAACAGCGTGTTTGCCACTTGATGTCCGGTGGCGAGGCCGAGTAACTTGCCTGGTCGTTCGGGGGATGCATGTCAGTATCCGAAGTAAACCTAGTAGGCTGTGAGGTAATATTATTTTACTTAATCTTGCAGGCTGTTGCAGCAAGTACTGGAGCACGGACTCGTCAATAGCCTCGATTCCAGTTCACAACCGATATGTCGCCTGCCAAAGGTCATTCAACTCCATGACTCTCAGACTCCATGAGGGTAGCTGTTCGCTGACTTCCACAACAGATCTTACCCCGGGAATGTTTCTGCAGTTCTTCCACACAGCAATCATAGCCCACGGGGCGCGAGCCGAAAATGAATAGGTGTTCGTCAATGTTTGGGTTGGATCATTACGAATAGCGTGAAAGTCACGTGTATTAATTATAGAAGTCACATGACCATATTTTAGTACGTGGATGCAGCTCATTGTAATTTGTAGACGGCCATTACAAGCAATGCAAAGAGCCTATCTCGCTCTTGCATTTGCTATCGTCATTGGCACTTGCGCACGTGCCTCATCTTTTCTTGGTGACGCCCTTGTTCGCGAGCGCCAAGTCCAGGATGTATTGGAACACCAGCCGGTTCGCGGCGAACCACTCTGTCAGCGCCAAGTATGTCCATCTCAACTTGTGTCTTCTTGCGGAAAAATCAGAATATGTGATCCTAGACCACGGGCCCAATAGAAACCACGCTGTGTGACTATGAGACCATAGAGAGCATTAACGAAGAGTTGTACACGAACCTCCATGATCTTGTCCAGACTCCATTTTTCAGGTACTTTCAGGTGCGTGCTTCATTCCTCTTCATCCAGAACTCATGACCAACGTATTCATGAACAGGTCGACTTGTACCGGGAATGTCCTTTTTGGCAAGAGAACGGCTTTTGTATGAACCGCGAGTGTGGCATCACTACCGTGGATGAGGTATGCAACTGTATTTAGAGTCAAACGCCACCCTTCATTCTTGTCAAAGAGCGAAATTCCAGAGAAGTGGAGAGCTGCTGCTCTGAGCAAGATAGATCTTCCTCTCGCGGATCAGGTATTGACGAATCTTTAGTGCCCTGCTGTTACTTATGCGAGCTCTTAGCGGATTCAGTTACCAGGCTGTTATTATCGTGATTCCGACTTTTGTTTCCTCGATGATATGACAGGTTGGTCTCCAACTTTCACGTTGCATGTTGTACGCTTATCTGATCTGCACCAGAGGGAGACTATGTAGATCTATCACTGATCCCCGAACGATATACAGGATATTCTGGGAACTCTGCCCATCGCGTCTGGCGAGCAATCTATGAAGAGAATTGTTTTGGTCTATCGGAATTCAATATTCTCAGTGAAAAATCCGCCGCACCTGTTACCCTTCCTGATACTCTGACCAATGTCCTGCGTCAGCATTCGGATAGTGATGACATAAATGAAGAGTGTCTAGAAAAGAGAGTATACTACAAGATTATATCTGGCACGTATCGTATTCCGCTCGAAAAAAATTACGTATGTGTTCATGCTGATTCCACTAAGGTCTTCATGCGTCAATCTCAACGCATATATGCACGGAGTGGCTGAACCAGTCGACTGGTGAATGGGTAGGTACCTCTTGATTCAAAGGTTCCACTTTTACCAAGCAACTTCCTAGGCTCCCAATCTTGGATGTTTCGTCACCAAAGTAGCCTCACATCCTGAGCGCCTGCAATACATCTATTTCAACACGGTTATACTCCTCCGTGCCGTCGCGCGTCTCGCACCTTATCTATCTGAATACGACTACTGCACCCTGTCGGGGGGCAACCTCATCCCCCATGATCATCCACACCCAGCCGACATGGAAGACGAGGTCCGCACGCTCGCCAGACTTGAAAATGTAATGAGCATTGCAAAGCATGTTGGCAAATTCGATGAACGGGTTCTCTTCCGCGGAGCCAATGCAAACGTCCATCACTACTCTATATATCAGCTGTCCGATCACTGATCCACCATCCTAGATCCTGAAACAAGAGTTTAAACAACACTTTCGCAACGTGACAAGGATCATGGACTGTATTGGCTGTGACAAGTGCCGTCTTTGGGGCAAAGTACAAACCACCGGCTTGGCTACGGCTCTCAAGGTCCTGTTTGAAATGGACGAAAAAGCTCTTCAGTGCGTCTCTGTTTCATACGGTCTGCCGCGAAATTCAATCGACGAGTGTAGCCATCATACAAACCAGAATCTCTTGCAGCGTTCAGAAGTAGTCGCATTGATCAACACGCTCCATCGATTCAGCGAGAGCCTGCATGCCGTCGAACAATTTCGGGGGATGTGGAAGAAGATTGGAGAAGTGGGTTCTGCGAGGCTGGTTCACAAAGCGGAGAGAGCTGTCAGCGGCGATGTAAGCTTGCCTTTGTCGATGTGGCGTATCGGCTAATGATATTCAATCCTTTAGACACCACCCGCACAATCTTCACCGCGCGAAGCCCCCCGTTTGGTTTTTCCGACCCCAAATGTCTTGCAACGGGATGCGTGGAATAGACTTCAAGTGCATCTAGATGATCTGGCAGATAAATGCAGACGATATACCCTCACTTGTTTCGGTATACTGTCCGAGATCTGGCAGAGATTGTCAAAAGCAATCTTGCCGCCAAGAACAGAGTTATGATGCTCATATATCTTCGTCGATTCATCTATGGAACGGGGACACTCTGCAGTTGTGATATCTGGCTTTCGGGATTACTGTATCTGTCGTGTTAATAGCTTTCGCACTTGCGTTGTACATATGGATTCATTAAGGAGTTTCATTACAAAGAGCATCCAAGATACAAGGGTCAAAGTCTGAGGTCAGAGTGGCACACCGTCCACATCATCGTCCTCTGCCATAGGTTCACCATCCACATCCACATCGTCCACTTCAGGACCACTCGCGAGTGGAATACCATCCACATCCTCATCAAGGGGAACGCCGTCAACATCTTCGTCCAGGGGCACACCGTCGACATCCATCTCTTCAATCGGCACACCATTTACGTCATCACCATCTTTTTGAGCGTCTTCAGGAACCAAAGGCACAGGCTCTAGAGCGGGCTGGAATGACTTGGCCTTGAACCGGGACGCATACACCGACTGCGCCTCCAATCCGGTCCCATCCTTTTCTTCCTCTTGGTCAGCCTTGAGCTCCGCGCGCGAGGTGCCATCAAGCCGCGCCCGGAGCTCGCAGGTAAATTCGGGCGAAAAAACGATCCAGTCTTCCCAGATGTCCACGACAGATGTGATTTGTTTCTTGAACGTTTCTGCCGTGATCCGTCCGGGAAAGGAGTGATAAATGTTGGAAAAATGATCAAAGACGATGCCAAGTCGTGACTGGAATTCTTGTCGGAACTTCCAAGCACTCGGCACTGGTGCGGCCGAATTATGCAGGATGTCACAAATGAGGTGAAGGCGTGCGATCTTGCGTGGGACTGGGGTGCCGTCCACCAATAGGGAAGAGATGATTACATCGGAAACCTAGGGATGCGGTGAGATTCACAAGAACAGACATTACATAAACCGGGTACAGACCTCACGAGCTGCCTCAGCATGCTCTAGGCTGAATGTCATACAACGGGCAAGTTCCCCTCGTTTGCCAGAAACGGCCCGCAACATCGCTTCGAACCTTTTCCGTGCGAGTCTCCCCAATACGGTCTTTTTCGTGCGTTCCTGCTCTGATTCCTCTGCGGAATCTGTAGAATACACTGAATTATACCCCTGATATAAGCATGTCAACAACGGAACATGGATGGATACGAGGACGCACATCATCATCAAAGTCCGGTTCCACGATGTCGTCGCGCTCGACTAATCCGCGGTAGAAGGCATGTCTATGATGCTGTAATGCAGATGTGAGAAAAAAGCAGTGATCAGCCTGGTAACCTAACCTTGCGATCGGTGAGAAAAGCATATTTTGGATTGCTTCGTTCCCACTCTTTCAGATTATCTGCGTATTTCTGGCCGTGACCTTTTACCTCAGCAGCCACTGCCCGAATGAAAGTGTCTGTGACGCCAGATTCGTCTTCTTCACGTCTTCTTGAAGCACTGTGCGACTGTCGACGAGGGCTACGACTACCATACTGTCTTGAACGACTGTATGAACGCCGCCGTCGACGCGAAGGCGACCGGCTGTGACTGTATGATCGACCTCGTGAGCGTCGGGATATGTGCCCACGCCCACCAGACCGGGAACGGGAACGACGCGCGGGGGAATAAGATCGACTTCTGCTTCTTCCCCTGCCGTGATGGTGATCTTTGGAATGGGAACGCGATCGGGATTGGCGGGTCGTAACTACGAGAATGAGCTGAGTTTTGTGCACAGTGCAGGTACACAGGCAAGACTCGCACCATACAATGGCTTTACTGCCATAGGGACGGCCTTGCTCCATCCAACCCGTAATACTGAGCCACCCCAATCAAAGCCATCCAATTCTCTCAGAGCAGCTTCCGCGTCTTTGCGTTTCATGAACGAGACAAAACCACTGAGACCAGCGTTGCGGTTTCGTCTCGACGTAGTCATTTCACTTCCAGGACCACTTGTGCCATCGCCACGAGGCCACATGATCTTGACCTGAGGACATACTGTAAACCAAGGAAACAGTTCAATTTAAAAGCAAAGACTTACGGATCCAACGGGTCCATGGCGAGCAAAGAACTGGCCCAAAGATTGCTCCGTGACGTTGGAGGGTAAATTAGCAACGAAAAGATTAGACGTCTGGGAAAGGCCTGCATTCGGGACATTGTCGGATCAGGTTTGGTATGTTGCTCACCTCAGGATCTCCTCGGTCCTTGCTTCCACTCTGACCCTCGTAAGCTAAACGGGATTGATTAAGAACCTTGATCCACGGGTGAACACAGGCACAAACCTGCCAAAGCAGTCACGGACCGCCCATGGGCTACAAACGAGGCTGAGCAACGGTCGAAATGCTGTATTGCCTTGACTCACCAGAACGAGAATACCGAGCCTCCCGCAAGGCCTGTTCCCTGAAACAGAGTCAGGGGTTGGAGAACGCATGTAAGGTTCCACACACCTCTTGATTTCCTCGAGGAACGAATCCATGGCACGCTTGCCTTTTGGTTTTGGTGCACTCGTCAGCGGAGACACCTACAGGATCATTTTGTCAGCGGGTCAACCTACAAACATACGACCCACCTCTTCCATCTCCTCCCGCAACGCCATCGTCCGGAAAGAAGTCTCAGTCATACTCTTTGCAGAGGGCATGTAAGGCGCTTTTGCATCCCCAGAGCCCCGAACAAACGTCGATCCCTTCTTTCTGCCCGTATCCTCCCCCTCAAACGCGTCTAGAAAATCGGCATACGCCTTGGCCGCGTTCTCCTCCTCCTCTCTCTTCTTCGCGTCTGCGGCCTCCTTCTCCTTCTCTCGCCGAGACTTGCGCACGGTCCCTTGAGCATACTGGGACAACTTTTGGTCGTCCAACGGCTTTTGCTGATAATGTGAAGCAAATTGGTGAGTGTCTTGACATGAAAGAAATAGGTCCTATCCATCGCACTGGGAACGAAGGTTCTTCGTCGTCATTGTCAAAGAACGCTGCCAACTTGGATTTCGTTTTATCCATGGGGTGGTCGAAAAAGTCAAGGTTGCGTCAAGGTAAGAAACAGAGCACAGACATATTCCCACGCTTGCAAAGACCCAGCAAGGAGACATGCTAAGTACTAATATTGCATCTACATCATCAGACTAGCCAGTCCTCCCATGGCATATGCCATCGGCTTCAAAGGTGGATGTTCTTGTGCTTCGAATTGGTGATATTGTAGATCTCCTGTAGAGTCTACGCGGATCTATCGGCACAACATCAGAGCCCATATCGAACACATTGATCTACGTACATATGCACCCTTGTTCCCGACTTGATCGACATAATTCGGCGCAGAGAAGACCTGGAACGGGAGTGAGCGCGCACACGAGGAATCGGTGAATATAGACGTGCGGTTGTGCATAGTCCGTCATGTTCGATGGCGTAACCATCTAAGAATATTCAGCGACGAGATCGGCTCACGACGAGGCTACATACTTTCGCGTACTTCGTGACTACGAATGACACCAGTGACACCATTAAGGTCGCACCACCGCTTCGTGACATCCGGTCCAAAAGCAAGCCCAACACCCTGATGGCATGCTGAAACAACGTGCATGAAGAAACAATTAAACTACGCACCCGTTTGCTTGGTCCGCGCCCTGGTGTATCTTGAGGGTCGGTCCAGAGTAGCTGTGATTGCATGAGAGAGTATGCAGAAATGTGCGCTGAGTTCATACCTCACCTAGAGGCCGAGCACCTCAATTGAGATCGAATCAAGTTCTAACCCAAACACTCACACATTAAACCCTCCTGTCCAGGTTGTCTTCCAAAGCGTGGTATCTTCCGTACATCTTCTAGTGTCACACCCTCCTTGCTGAACAATCCGCCGTGAACGACGAAGTAACGCTTCAGCTGTTCCGGAGATAATATTGTCTTGGGGGTATTGTTTGTCGACGGTTTTGTAGCGTTGACCAGAGTTGCCAAGGGTACTGTGAACACTAATCAAGGCTCAACTAACAAGCTCACTTTGGGTCACGCACTCTCTGTAAAAACGTGGGCGAAAAGCTAATTTTGGTGATTCAGTGATTGCAGGACAAATCTCTTGATCGGCTCGCCTTGTACGTCTGTTCCCCATGCTTATGCTTGGCTTCTCCTTCGAAGCCATACGTCCGGTTCATGTCCTTGGCTTCATGGTTGCCTCTATTGATGAACATTCGGTTAGGGTATAACCCTGGCGACCTTCAATGACCGTGTAAAGCAATGTAACTCGATCAAGACTTACATTTATAAGCAAACGCAGTCAGTATCACTTCAATGGACCAGGATCCTCTGTCAACTAAATCGCCATTCATCAATAGACAGTGATTAGGTGATGGGAGTCCGGTAAGCGAAAACAGATACAATAGATCGTAAAATTGACCTGGCCAAGATGTTCATAAACATGTAAGAGTTTGATCTTGGAACACACCGTGGACATCTCCAATGACGTCGCAGGTTACTCCGTCCGGAAGGTCGAGATTGACCAGGCTGTCTTCTTTCACAAAAGACGAATGGGCGCCAAGCACAATCTCCCATGCATATCTCCGTGAAAGCTTCTTGCCTTGCTTGAACCATTCCAGCATTGCGAATATGAATTCCTGCGTGATTGAATACTTTCCGTCCTCGGCTATTTCTAGTTTCGGACCTGTATAGTCGCCTTCCACGTCGCAGCCGCCTAGTTCAAATGCGATTAATTCAGGACTGCGTATAAATGTTTATACGGACCTTCAGCTATGATTTCCAAACAGCGCTCGACGGCGTTCTTTTCTTCTTCCATCTCAATTGCCTAGAGTGCATTCGGCATGAATTGTAAGGTTGAAATCAACGGTCACACCTTTTCAAACTCGATCTTGCGAACGAGCTTTTGAGTCGCTGTGAGCTGGGACCTGACCACATCATTTGTTGGCTCAAGCGCGACGACCTTTTTGAAATCGGCGACGGCCAGTTGAGGTTTGGCAATCTGGAGGTAACACGTGGCGCGCCTGATATGGCGCGCCTGATATGGCGCGTGAGTGAAACAACGGCAGTACGGGGGAGGGGGACGGACCTGTAGTATGCCTTTGCATACTTTGGATCGATCTCAATGGCTTTGGCTGTGAGTCGTGAATCTCGCGTGACCAGCTGAAACACGCGATCTACTTACACGCGTCGTCCAGTGCAAAGCCATATTCCTCGAGCTTTGTTCTCGCAGCGGCACGATTGCACCAGACGGTGGCATCCCTCGGATTCAGCTGTATAGCGTTGGAGTAGCAACCGACTGCTGCTGTGAAGTTGTGGCCTGGGACGCCACATGTCGAGTTGCTGTGGCTCGGGATTAGACGGACTACGTACTCGTAAAGGCTTTGTTTGCCTCCGATTTGAGCCTGGCAGCCTGTGCCCTGTCCTGGTCGGATACATCTTTGAGACTGAGGGTGTCTAGATGGGAAGAAGGGGGCGATGTTGGCGATGTTGAAGCGGGCGAGGACGATAGTGACGAATCGCTCATAACGCTGGTAGTCAATGCCACGAATGATCAACTTTCAAAGACTATCATCTCACGATCGGTGGCTGTGCAATAGACAACCGTGGCTTCCCATGACCACCTCGAAGTCAAGGGAAAGATTGGGTGTCTTTGGACCCGTGTATGACTCAGTTGAAGAGATAAGAGGCAGGCATCGATGGGTTGCATGCCAGGCTGCTAATTTTGAACACTCACTATCCAGGTTGTTTGCTCGGGGCAGTTACCAGGGCATAGGAACTCACATTTGGTACTAGCCATTATATCGACCGATCGAAGCTGTCAAGAGCCCACTATGGTACATTATCAATGGTAATTTGCACGCTGCACTTTTTTATGCAAGAGCTGTTGAGAGCATACAAGCTGCCTAACAAAGGTCGGCGGTTTAGGAAATCAACTTTCCATTGGGACACGAGCGACCGGATCCCCCGCTTGGATCGCAAGAACCGGCCGATACGATGTCAACAAAAGCGGTGTTTTGGCTGTGGTGTTAGTACAGGGGTAGGCGATTGAACATGCATGCGCGCGTGAGCAACGTTGTCTCGAGTCACAAGGCGGCGGCATCGGTGGGCGGCGGTGCGACAGACCCCGTGAAGTGGTGTCGGGGGGGTGGGAAGAGTGACTCCTTCAAGTCCACCAGCATATTTAGCCTCTTCTCGTCCTCACCCCCACGTCGTACAGCGCCCTAGTGCACTGTACATTTACAAGGCCACTCTAGAGTCCCAGACTTTAGAGCCCTTGCACCCAGCCAGCCAGTCACAATGTGCTCATTCGTCATACCCCGATCCGCCCAGCCCATTCGCCACCTCGACTCTTCCAAGCTCAACGTCTCGTCCTTCAGCCTTAAACTATCCATTTCCATTAATGCTTTTGCCGTTGTATACTAGATAATTCCCAGTCACACCTCGCTCGTATCCGCTCATGGTCCGTCCCCCCGCCCACTCTTTCCCCCATCGGGGTTCCCCCTCCACATCGCATACCAGAGCTCGTTGGCAGCCCTACCACCAAGCCATCCAACCACATTCATCCCCACTTCCATATCTTGTAACACCTGCCTCATCTGCCTCCCCATCACCAAGCTCCCTTTCCGAACCCGACCGTCCACGGCATCCCCTCTGTCCATCCCGCGACTCAAAACTCCGCGAAATTCAAAAGTCAAAGTTTGCCTTGAGCCTCGTCGGTGAGTATTTCCCGTTCATCCATCTTCGTCTATTCAGGCCTTCCCAAGACCAAGCCGTCAAGTCATTGTGCGACATTTGGCCTCAACAAAACATTCCAACGGTCTTCCTTACCTCGGGTCGCCCCGTGGTCCCCCCAATATCGGGTTTGGAGCAACACGTCTCAAACGCATCCCATTCAATTTCCCGCATAACCCATCTCCCATCCCCCGTCTCTCCCACAACACAGCCGACTCCCGTCGTATCTCCCATCCAATCGTATCCATCCCATCTTGTAGCATCCCCGCAGCCTCAGCGGGGCGATATCGCCCCCATGAAGTCGTTTGTCCACGAGGTCCTCCGCCGTTCGCGAACCTCGGGGACCGTGCTTCAAACAGCACTATGCTACCTCGAAGCTATCCGCGCCAAGATTCCCGACCTCATTCGGAAAGAGAAGCAAGCATTTTCTTCTTCTTCGCTTGCGGAATCGGATGACGATCGGATATCTAAAGGTGAGGTCGGCATCGACTACGACACCGACCTCGACGATCCAAGGCCATCAATCACTCCGCTAACAGTGCGCGTCAATCCTGTCTCACGTGAAGCCGACACCTCGTTACCGCTGGAACCGGCTCTCGATCCAGCCGAGATGTCAACACACAAATACAAGATAAACGCTTCCCTCCCTCCGCTTCCACCGCTTCCCTCACCACTTCTTTGCCCCCGTCGGGCATTCCTCGCTTCCTTAATACTGGCGTCAAAGTTCATGCAAGATAGGTGCTATTCAAATCGCGCATGGGCAAAGCTGTCGGGTCTTCCGCCACGCGAGATCGGCCGGTGCGAGCGTGCTCTCGGAGAAGCATTAGAATGGCGTCTTTGGGTCGGTAAATTGCCTGCAGTGCAATCCACCTCAGGACGCCCTCTCACCAAGTGCAAGAGTGAAAGCGATATCAATCTCCCGGACAATCCTCGCATGGCTCACACAGTGCTCCCGACATTTAGTAATGCTCTTTCGCCTGCTGGTTCGAAAATCAGAAGGCGAGCCACTGCACCGCCAGGGAACCTCCTTATGGAAGGTCCGCGTATGGGCGGGTTCGAAGACGTCAGCCCAACTGCCTTTAGCGCTAGCCCGTCCACGCCCGGACTCAGCTACTCGCCTACCCCGACGGAATCCTCCCTTGGCGATCGCACTGTACAAATGACCACTTTCATGGACGTACCCACGCCGCCCCCGACTCAGTTCGCCTCCTTTGCTGGCGCGCAGAACGACAAGGTGTTGGCGACGTTATCCATACCATTAAATGGTCCATTTTTACATGCAAGCTCGCAAGAAATGGTGTTGCCATCTCTGCCTCAACGGATCGATTCCCCGTACTGGGTATCCCACGGCGTTGTCCCCTCAACTGTATGGATGTTCCATGACGATGCGTGACCGTGCTTGTAGCACAAATCTCTCACGTGTCTTGTGTCGTAAATATCTCTTTCTTTCTTTTTTTCCTCTCTGCTCTTTCTTTCTTCTTTCTATCTCCATCATCTTGCTGCTTGCCTTGTATGTGTATGTCTAACGAGGCGGTGGTTGAGCATTGAAGGAGCGGCGTTGAGCGAAGCGTCTGAACATTTCGTCTGATGTAACTGTACAACCTGTCATACCCAATAGATTCTGCCTTTACAGCATTCCACGCGCTACGCAGCTTGCAAGTGAGACATGGATCTGTTTGTCCCGCAGCCCGCTTACTTTTCCACATCTACAGTGCCACGTCTGAAGGTTCGAGGATGAAACAAAGGAACGAGCGATCGGGACGTCAAGGCAGTTATGGGGCGCATCAAAGAGTCATTAGCGTTACAGCTTGCATAGTGCACCAAAACTACAACGTAATCCTACAGCTCCATACCACCGCAGCGGTGGGAGACATCAATCAAACGCGCCAGATGAAATGCCACCGCAGGGGCGATGAGCATATATATAAAATGCAACATAGCTCGCTGGCACGATGGCTGTGCCAGGTACTGTTTCGTCCAAAATCAAACGTAGAGCATAAATGGAGTATCCCAAGGGTCAATCGTTGAAAAACTCGAGGGGGTAATCATCCGTCAGAATCGCCCGCCAGAGATGCGGGTGTCCATCGGCGTCTCTCTTGCCCTCCACGTGCAGGATGGAATGGAACATGACGTCCTCCTCGCCCTGAGCCACGAAATGAATGAGCTGATAAGTACGCTCGAGGACGATATCATATTACTTGCCCGGTTGGGAGGATCGTGGATTCTGCGGAATGGATTTCGGGAACAAAAAAGAAATGCAGTGCGACGTTCAGTCACCAACGTACATCTTACGAGAACCGACAGACGCACCTGACGTGAATGTATCCCGCCCCCAGCTCGTCGTTGACTGCCGGAATCCTGATTTTACCGAGGATGATGGTGCCGTAGCTCACGGCCCCACTGCGTACTTGTACGAGATCCTTCTCGATCGTGAAATGCGCGAGCTGCGTATCGCTCAGCCTAGCCGCACGAGACCACATCTTGGGCTCGTGCTTGTCCCAATGATTGCGCGACCGCACAATTTCGTGCTTGATCGTGTGTAGGACGTGATTGAACGCTTCAATCGCGTTTGGGTGGGGAGGGTGGGGCGCATTCAAGCTCACCTCCTCAGCTGAGGCTGTCCCACCATAAGGTCAGTTCAATTGTCTCAAAAAATGGATAAGTCACCGTACGAACCCATGACTGTGTGGTTGTTTGAGCTGGTGGGCGGTAGATCTCAAATCTTATCATGCCCATCAAGTAGCTTATGTAAAAAACCTACCCAATCAACTTGTTTCAAAAATTTTCATGATCCGATATTTGCAGGACGTGATGAACTCTCAAGTTACTTTAACTAAACAAATGGCCGCCCTCGTTGCATGTCGGAACGATACGGCAATGTCGAGAACATTGGCACGGAAGTCATCATGGCCCGAATATACAGTCCCCCAGTGATTCTATTCTTTTTTTTGGACCAAACTCTCGGTACATCTATTGCACACAAGGCAGTGTCCGACTATCTCCTTCAAATCTCTGAGCAGGCACACCACTTTCAAAACTCAATATCACCGGCAGTTTCATCGATGGCAGGGTATCCTTTCCTGTACATTCACATGCACGTTGGCCGTTTCTCCACGTCCAATGGCAACCGTGCGGAATTTTACGTCGTAAACAAAAGAAAAAGACACTGCGGCGATGTCATGATGATCCGTTCGGGGATAAGCAGGCCAGCTAAACTCTCGCTCTGCTGCCCAAACCATAATCCTTCGCATCAATCTCCGAGGTAGTTCAATCAAGTTTGAGACAACAAAAACGGATCTGCAATCAAATTCCGACGGCATGCCATTTGAACGTCGTTATCATCTTGCACGACGCCACTGTCAATCGAGAACCCCCATTCGAAAAGTATTTTCAATAGATGCGGTGGCCGATCTTGTTATGTACACCACTGCAATATGCAACTCAATTTTGCATCAGGTGCCAGTGTCACGAGACCATTAGCTTCTTCTCACTCACCGTGTCACGACGCCATCACGAAGCACCGGGACTTCGGGAGCAAATCACCATGCCTTTTGAGGAAATCATTCGTCAGGGATAGCTGTTCGCTCTGATCCGCTTTTGGTCGTATAACACTCCGAATAGATCGCTCTGTGCATACCACCGTAGGTTCAAGGGCGGAGATACTGTCGCAGCAACCCCAACCTGTCTTTCAATGAGCGCCGTAATGCATTGCTGGCATATGTTCGACCCTCAGTTTCACGTCAGCATGACGCGAACCCCCTCAAGGGCTCTGATTGCGTACAAGACCGCGCGTCAGAACAGCTGCAAGTTGGGGTTCGCATTTCGAGAACGCACATCAAGGGTTGCTTGTGATTCCTTTTGTTCACGGGTTCTAGTTTCATTCGCAGCTCCGTCCACCGTTAAAAGTTCTTTTGGTTGAGTCATCAATACACCAGCGGAACAGCGGCCTCGTTGGTCAGGCACCGTGTGCAAGGACAGGGAGCGACAGACATGAACTTTCTTATTCAAAAGGCTGCAAGGGGACGGCGCAAGGCTGCTTGCTGGCACTGACCAACGGTTAGATTACATACACTTACGCACACATGCCGCAACGAGATTCCGGAGTATAGTAGAAACCAGAAAGGTTCAGCAGATCTTTCATGACAGAGCCAGTCGGCGCCTGGCGATCACTCATCCAGCCGTTTTCCAGACCTGCATGATAAGAGAGGGGACACGAGACACGTGAAGACCAGCCGTCAACTAAATGAGATTGCGATCATAGCTATGGGCTGCGTCAGCGGATTGAATTTCATCCCGGCCAAGTGAGTAATAATGCACCAGTCAGTTTATATCACAAACCGGACTCCACTGGGCGTCCGTTGAACCCTGTCAAGTAGCACATATACATGCCAAGATCACGCGAGTAGACGCACCTATTGAATGTACCCTAGCTCGCATGATTACTGCCAAATGGGTCACGGGCAGCAAACATGGGCGTATCAGGCTGGCCTAAACCAATGGTAGTGAGAGAGGGGAGAGAAAGTACGGTCATTAACGCGTAAAACGTACTACTCCCCCTATGCGGGTGGAAGTGCACTCGAGGCACAGGGTCAGGATCGCATCCCTGTCGGACTGGCCGTGTCATGCAAGAAATGATCAGGTTCTATTCGAAACACACCTGTGCAGCTTTTGATACACAAGGTTGCCTGTATGCACTCGTCGCGGAACGACTATCGCGCGGATCTGCCCGAGTGTCGTACAAATTATACAATCCGTGACACACGGACGGTGATTTTCTCATACCTGGGTTGACCCTCGTTGTACCGGGTGGTCTGGCAGGCTGTGGTGGCCACAACTATCAATCAAATTTTTGACCATACTCTAAGCAGATGTTGGAGGGGATTGCGGAAAATTCCGAGTGCTTGGTCGAAATATGAAACGGGCCCATGGATGTCCAGCCTATAGGGACCATTAACTGCTTCAGTTTTCAGGGTCCAGAACATGTGTTACCATGAGTCTTTAAAGGCCAGACAGAACAAGCAGCAGCTTTCGGGAAGAACGCACCCCCTGTTCAACTATGGTTGGGGTACCTTGTGTATTCCTGCGTGGGTGATTTCTAGTTTTCCCATTCGCTATCCATCTGGAATGAACCCCACGCGAGAGCAGTGCAGGGTGTCCTCGGATGTGGAACTGAATCCTGCTGATCGTGTTGCGCTGGTTCTGGTCATTCGAGGCATATCTAAGCGGTCATTATTAATGCGATGGGCCATTCGATCGACGGGACTCACGTCTATCAACGAGACTTGCGCGCCGTCTCACATCACCGAGACCGGATCTCTGCATCGACTGTCTGGACTTCATTTGATAGGTAAGCAAGTCTGAGCATTTTCGCGCGCAAAGTGAATGTTGCATAAATTACCGCGATACACAAAACTTCAACCTATGTATCGATCCACCGATCCAGAACAAGCGCAAAATAGAAAAGAGTATTGACAAACGGGGTAGTCATGATGATGCTCAAGGATCTATCTCGATAATATCCAATCTTTAAAAGAGAAACAAAGGGATCGTCATTATCATTGGTATCTAGGGTGGTCATTAGACGAATGTCCCACCAGGCCCCTTTCCTGCTGAAACTAGTAAAGGATGAGCGTTGGCGAAATTGCTAGGGAACAATTGCTTACATATGAATCCATGGGATTTATCGGGGGGAGCATCTGGGTGTGGGACCAGTGCTGGTGTTGGTGCTGATGGGAGTGCTGTGATTGATGCTGTTGTGTCATTGAGCGCATTTGAAGTGAATGACCCGATTGGTGCGAAGGGCCCGGGAGGCGTGGAGGGCCAGTGTGGATAGAGGGAGCACTGCCGTAGGCAGAATCATAACGAGTCGACTGGTATGTAGGCATTTCGGGTATAATGGACAGATTGGATTGGGAAGAATGATGATGAAATTGATAAGGATGTGGAGCTCTGCAGACTATGAGCCTCTAAGCGAAATTCGCCAAGAATAGCACTCACAGTTGCCGGCGGGGGACTTCGGGATCTGGGCCCAAAGGCGGCGCAAATGACTCACTGAAAAGCTGTTCAAACGGTGCTGTGTAGAGGAGGCGGATAGGTACCTGTGACGACGCGCCACGGGAAGGGGCAGGTTGTAGTCGCTTTGGGGTCTCCGAGGCGGCGTGCTGTCGCGAGTCGGAGGGGTGGACGTCTCGGAGAGACCAGAAGACTCTGCTGTCGAAGGGCGGCCGTCGACAGTCTCTTTCCGGGGAGTGGCCTTCTTGCGGGTGGGGACACCCTCGGGCCAGGTGCACTGGAGAGGGCGATGAGCGGGTGCCAAACGCGGGGGAGACCGCTTACGTCTCGTTGACCATGGGTGCAGCGCATACACATGGGCTTTGTCTCGTCACACTGAGGAAGGGTGTGTGGGCGGTGTCAAAGGGGAGAGAAGGGCACCGACCTTTATTTTTTTGACGCGACAAGTGAGACAGCCGGTCTTGGATCTGGTATACTTGGGGCGCTTCCTCTGCTGTGGCTCCGTGCGGGGTTGAGGTGCGACGGTGTGGCCGTCGTTGGGGGGGTGGTAGTAGTTGGCGGAGGGTATGTAGGGATTAGGGGAGGACGAGCTAGAGAAAGGCGTGAGCAGCGGGCACAGAGAAAGGACAGGTACGGACTAGGAATTGATAGGGCTCATAGTGGGGGGTTGATTTTCGGAAGGACGATGATCCTTCATTGTTTTTATACTAGAGATGCTCCAAGGAAGAAGCAGGGAAGGTAAGGGTGGAAAATGGACGGGGACGACACCATTGTCACGGACCCGGAAATCGGTCTGGGTCACTAAATTCAGATCTAAGGGTCGTGGTTGCGCTGTAACAGATGGCATTTTCAGTCTGCCATAAGATATTTCGTATACGGAAGGTGGGGATTTATTTAATAAAATTCTACACATGACTTCCACGTCATGTTTTCCTGGGCGGTGTAAACATTAAGTGGGAAAATAAAATAAAACAAAAATTGGGCACGACGCACACGGGCTCGTTGTCCTGAGCGGGAGTCGTCCAGCAGGATATCTGGCGATCCTTCCATAACGGGGGCTGTTCCCCTGTCAAAGACTGCCTTTGGCTCCGAGAACCCCAAAAAATGGGACTCGAATTGATGGCGCACCTCGCCGAATTAGGAAACTTGTCGGCGACCTCCCGACAGATGCACATGTCCTTGCCCCGTGTCACTTGTCATGCTCATGTCCGCCCCTGCATGCGACTGCACGCACTCCTCGTCCGCCGTACAACGCCCCCTCCTACCGTAATCAGAAACGCACACATGTGAATGCCGCTATCTGCTCCAGCCTGCTCCGGTGTGATCCAAGACGTATATAACGTTGACAGTACACTCAACCCAGGTCCCCGCACCAGTCGTGTTTTTCACGTACACACGCACCCCCACGGTGATTTCTCTGCTCTTCTGCAGCTGACGGATCACAGTACAACAAACCAATCGAGGCACTGTGGCTTGTGACACATCTAATTTCATCTTGCGATTTACATCATGATTTGATCGACATGCTCTCTCGTCTCGTCTCATTCAACACTGATCTGACACGCAACACATGACCCCAGCACAGCGTTCAGTGCAGTCCCAGTCAAAACACATCCCGCCACCGTACTCCGTCGGTGGAACTAAGTCGCGCCATGCCCGGATCTGTCACTCGCACCTATCAGATGACTAACTAGGTAACCGAAACATGTTAGCATGGCCGCCATGTTTTTCGCTCATCGCCTCCGCGTACGCTGTCAAATCTGCTCAAATCCTCGACATACGAATCAATGTCCCGACGCTTGGATCCAAGTCATTCTTTGTCGTTTCTCATCCTTGAAATTGTTCCTGCTTGCAATCACGTACACTACACGTTTGTGTGTGCATCAGCGGCCCGATAATTCCATCACTCTCAGGCTTTAAGGTTTTCAACACAATAACACGATTATTTTACGACTTCCTCCCTCAAAACAAGTCTGACCTTTTGACAGCGTGCGCCCTCGTACCTCCGCTATCTGGAGCTTGCCACAAATATCCTTATCCAATCAACTCGTCGAGAACCAGTGGAATAAACTCGGAATTACTTTCTTCCCGACCTGGATACGCATGTATACGTGGGAATTCAACCCTTGTTCAACAAAAAGGTTTAGTGGACCGCACATATCACGTAAAGTTTCGTTCCTACTTTGAATAACCTGGATGGGGTAAAGCTAACTCGTTTAGTATATGTCCCGGTGGGGTCGAAGCTTTGAAACATTCATCTTCATATGAAGGGCATCGCCGTGCACTGTCCTAGTCATCAACTTGAACTTGGGCAGCATCGTCGGGCCTCTCCCCTCCGCATATCGGCCGGAAATTAGGTGGTACGCCCGTCAATCGCCGAATTCGCTATTAATTCCGGTTCGTGCGCTGGCCAGAACCGATTGACACGTTTCAGCCGCATTACATCCCGATTGAGATGGCTGACAGCCAAGGTGAAACACTTGTGATCATGGAAACCTGAGGAACAGAATGTTGCACTGCGCGGCGAAGCTAGTACTACGATCATGACAGCTGGCAGTTTTGCAGAGCTTTTCTTTCTTTCTGCAGAAACAGACGGAACCAACCGGGGGGGAGAAGCAGAGCCAGATACACACGGAACAGGTACCTGAGGTCCTACCTCAACACAGGATATGCACATCTTCTCACCCATTTGATTGTTCGGAACAATAACCAGAGGATAAGGGGGTTTCCAGTCGTTGGACAGTCAAAGTCTACACTTCAGGGCACACCCGAAGCGGATCGCTCGGCAGCAAAAATGAAGCCTCTTTCCCGAGACTTGCGCTCAAGCGATTCGAGGATCGCGATCGTCATGGTCAAGTTTAAAGGCCTCGTCGCTTGTCGCACGCTCGAAAAAGTCGAGTATAAACACCGACCGGCAAAATGTTCGCGGGATCGCTTACACTCGCTTTCAGACAGCTTGTTTTCTAGATGGCCTAACGTGGGCTGGGTATATATACGTGCCTCGCCTACGCAGGAGAGTGCAAATTCTCTAGATCCGTTGTCACTCGCACCTTCTCCTCAGGATTCACACCTCAAGGTATCACAGCTGATACGCCAGTGTGCGCCGCGGAGGGGTACGGTTCCTGTCTCAGATATCCTCCTTTGGCTTATCAACATTGGAGTGTGCTTCCGGCCATAGATCGCAAGGACAGAGTTGGTTACCATCGTCCTCGGAGGTGATGGCTCAAAAGGAAGACATCCAAAAACGGTGGTAAGTCGCACATAACTGCACTGAGATCATCGCACAGAGCCAAGCGGACGTCCGCGTCTGCCGTTTCGTGGGACGTATCTCGTCCTTCCTGATTTTACCATGGATCTGGCCCCTGATACGGCCAGGCCAGCCAATCCTAGGAGGTGATGCTCCTGTGGCCACCGCGATCGGACCAAAGACCGGTGTATGTTTAAAGGGATGATCTTGTTGTCCCAGGGGATCGATCGATCGATATCCGGTCTTGTCTGCGTCGTTCCGTTGCGGAGAGGACGGAAAGCCTACCCTTGCAGCTCGGTTGAGATCCACACGTACTACTAACCCTGCCGCGGCAAAAGTACGTTGCGAGGTCGAAAGTGCCCTGGACGGCCTCGTGGTGCAAGTAAGTATTTGATATCCTCGAATCGGAAGTCGTTTCTCCGAACGAGGATGCTACAAGATAATATCATCCGCGAATTCCTCAAGCTTTCTGACCTACCTTGGCCTTATCGCGTGCATGTGTCTGATATCGGGCTTTTCCTTGCCTTCCGACTTTTGCATTGGTCTGTTGTGCTCACTTGCCTGATCCCAAGACCAGTGGTGTAGAATGCTCATGAATTCAAAGATATCCAGAATCGAGTCTGTAATTGGCTGTCCATACACTGTCACATCCATGATATAGAAAATGGGCGAGGGTAAAAATGTGTTTGTGTATATGATTACGCAAGGAGTTGGGCGATGAGATGACTGTGAGCAGACGAGTACAGGTGTAATGTTGCACAAACGACACATAGAGCTGGCATCCAATTGAGAGAGACGACCGATAAATTTGTATCATGTGGAAGGACGAGGACCTCGACTAGATCCAGGTCTGGAGCTAGCGCTGCTTATCAGGTCAGTAAACGGTCATTGCGGATCATTGCAGCAAGCACGTACGCATTGCTTGACTGAGCGGAAGAACGCCATCCCCAAACTTCACGAATCCACCTTCCCATCGGGACCTCTTTCTTTATAATGCTGACCATCCACGGGTGTTTCAGCATCTCTTTGGGGCCTGGGCGAAGAGTATGGTCTACGATTAGACTGAAAACACATGATTTGAGTGAGTGTATCACACAATCAATAGTGTCCATACGTGTGCTTCACAAAGTCTTTCATTTCGTTAGACCATCTCACATCAGCTTCATCAGCGAGCTGTGGAGGCTGAAAAGGGAATATCAGTAGACAAACAGTGTGGCTCCGACATACGCTCTTACCTCCCCCTGAGTGATGTACACTAGTAACTCGATCGAGGTCAGGTCATCCGGAAATGGGTATCGGTTCTGCACAAGTTCCAAGAGAGTAATTCCCGTCGACCACACATCCGCCGAAATGTTATACTCCTTTCCACTGATCCTCTCGGGCTATATGGCAGGTAAACAAAAACGTAATCGGTCGATCTGTGAACTTACGGCCATGTAAAAACTAGTGCCGGTAAAAGTGCCTGCGAGGGACTTGACGAGCTCGCCGGAAACACCAAAGTCGCACAGGCGGATTACACCCTCCCCCGTAAGGAGAACATTGGAAGGTTTAATGTCTCTATGGATCGTTCGAAGAGAGTGGAGATAGGCAAGGCCTTGCAAAATCTAGAGCGCGTCAAAGTGGGAACAATGAGCGTCTCAGCAAACTCACTCCTTCCGCTAAACGGCCAGTGACACCTTCACCGATACGTGCGCCGCGTTCTTTAATGCGTTTGCTGACAGCTTCCAAGCTACCACCGGCACCGAATTCCATCATGACCTTCACTTCACTGGAAGACGGGGACATGTATGCGCCATAGAACTGAATGATGTTGATGTGTTTGCAGGAGGCGGAGATGGAGAGCTCCCGCTCGAGCTGCTTCAAAGGGGCTTCGCGTGTGGTGATCGTCTTTCGAGCAAAGATCTTGTTTGTTCGAATGTCCCTGACTTTGTGGACGGCCCCACCCTGGCCTTCACCCAGTCTAGACAGCTCCTCCAAGACGGCATCGGACCAGCGCCCAAACGCCTGGCTGGTGGAGGTCTCTTCTGTGGGGGTGTAGGAATCGATGGTAGCCTTATCGAAACTGGCGACGAGCTGGTCGATGGTGCTCTCGCTGATGTCATTTGAGGCGGGGGGATGGGCGGTCTGGATCTGAGGACGGAGGGTAGCGCCGCAAGGGTTCTCTCCGTCCAAGCCAGGAGGGATGAGGGAAGGACCTGCATAGTACTCGCTTACGGTGCCTGTAAGGGGAAGGTGGAGCTTTGGGCGTGTGCCACTGGCTCTGGGTGTGGGGGAAGCGCCGGGGAGGAGAGGACGGGAGGGAGTCGGGGAGGAGGAGGTGAGTACTGATGCGGGCGATGGGGGGCGGAGGGCTGAGGGATCAGCGTTGCCTTTGCGAATATGGAGTGGGCGGATTTCGGGGAGGGGGGGGGACTGTGGGCGGTGGAGCGTTCGTGGGCCGATGGGGCGGGAGTGCGTCTGGTTCATGGTCGACCGCGACTGACCTTTGGCTCGCTGCACCAGAAAACGCGTCGGCAAATGAGTGGTATCTGATACGACCAGGTGCTATTGTACTTGCATGGCAGTGTAGCCAAGTGGTTACGGCGTCACGTTTAGGTCCATTCCTCAATCCGTGATGGGTTTCCCGCGCGAGTTCGAATCTCGTCACTGTCAGTCTTTTTGTTCGCATGGTCCACCGTGTGTGGACAGTCCGCCGTGACCACCCGACCACAGAGTATAACACCCCGTCCATGTCCGACTCGAGCTCAGACCACGAGCTCAGTTCTGTGAGCACCAGCCCCAGCACACCCCCCTCCCCGATGAAGTCCCGACGTCGTCCCGTCCCCCTGCGCCTAAATAGCGTTGGCGCGGACCCATCCATCCTCACAGGAAAGGTTCTCACCAAAATACACTGCTCAGCCAGACACCCGAGCATGCAACTGCACTTCTCAGATGATACCACATACCAGATTCTCGTGGACGGTTACGATCCCATACATCCGTGAGTTTACCGATGCACTCACACCTCGCTCATGTTCATGCAACCCAGCGGTCTCCCCAAACAGCTCGAAATGGATCCCTCTCTAGCGTCGCTCCTGGACGCCGTTGATGGTCAACTCGATGTTACCTGGACCATCGAGGACTGCGTACTCATCACACTGACCGACAAAGCATTCGACTCAAAACAGAGAGAGCAACGATGGGACCAAAATCACACTGGCTTGGCATTCAAGTCTCATGAAGATCGATCATGGCACTGCGTCTGGGCCACCCTCGTAGATTACGACGACGGTCACTGTGTCTTCCGCAGCTACGACGACGTCTACCTTGATCGACTACAACGGTCACCTCGCAAACGCCGCGCTCGCGCCCCCTGATCTCCGACAAAATCACGTTAACTTTATTTTGGTGGTGTAGCATCAGACAGACGGTGTATACATACCATCCCAACTCTATGGACCTGTACTAACAGCTTTCTTGGTTCTTTCTTGTCCTCCGTCGTTCTCGTCGAATTGCCTGATTAACGCGCTAACTTGTTGATGCTCTATCATGTACAGTAGCCATCACATGCCACATTCGTTCACTGTGTACGACCATCAATGTTGTGTGCTTACTCTAGCAAAATATCCGCGGTCCATCCATGTGGGATTATTCGAGGAGACGGTGAGCGTTATTTCACACAACCGTGTCGATGATAGGCTACCTTTGTGGCGGTTCGAAACAGAGGTCCTTGAAACCCTTTGACAATGTTAACCTGAAACATACTAATCCATTCGCAGCTTAGCACGCCGGTTACTGCCATCCCGAACCCCGCGTAAACATGCGAAGTAATCATGCCATCAAAGCGCCGAAGGCTGTTTTCTATATATGTGATCTGGACCTGAAATAATAACCCCATTGAGTGGTCACGATACCCAGGCAAGACAAAAAGGATGTCTTCATTTGACATACCCACTCAGTCGGGTGCCGTACGCGTGGTGTTTGAATTAGTCAATGGGGTTGGCGCACCGGTTGCAGGCTGTGGTGTCCGAGAGCGTGCCACAAAGGAGGTGAAGCATCAGCGGAATGTCTGAGGGCGTGGAAAGAGGCCCCGTACGGTCCGTGAGCCGGCTCAACCTTAGAGATTTTGGAGGAACAATAAGTTACCTTCCCCGAACAGAGGGTCTGACCAGTGAAGCAGTGTGTGATGCCAATCGGAGCATGATATCAACCAGGTACTAAATACGCGCGAGGTTGCCTGATAGGGATAGTTGGCTCATATTTCGGGATGAGTAAACTCTTGGTTGTTACATGCGGAGAAACGGCTACAAATGGTTGGATTGCACAATTTAGTATGGTTCTATGAACCCAAGCCATTGGAAGATAAATTGCTTACGGATAGACACGTGTCAGAGACCACTTGCGCTGCGGACGATCAGTGCTTTTTAGAACGACAAGGCATGTGATACCGCGCAAATAGTCGTTGGAATGATGTGTCCAGCATGTGCTGGGTTTTGGACGAACAGATTCGTGCGAGTACAGCCAGCGTGGTGGGCTTACGTGGGTGTCCCTCGATTTAGTGACAAATTTTAAAACGATTCTGTCAAACCTTGATGAGCGCAAAGTAGGGCCCTCCCTGAGTCAGCTGTAAAGTTGCATCAGCTGATTCATACATATGGAGGTTGATAAGAAAGAATTGAACAGTAACCACCAAGATGCCTCTATGTGTGTTCCCAAGCGGGGCTTATCATGTTGACAACGTAACCCTCAAAGAGGAACATTCCCACGACCCCACTCACGTTCGTTCACAATGGCAGGCTCAGAGTCTCCTGTCCGCGTGTCGTTCGCGTCCTTGACTCACCAAAATATTGGCACAGTCCGCAAGCTTAATTCAGTCCTTTTCCCTGTCAAGTACAGTGACAAGTACTACCAGGACATCCTGCAACCTGAAGTCGAGGACTTTTGCCAGCTCAGTCCGTCTAGTCGATGACCTGGCCGTTTTAGTTTCTCACATGGCCAGGAAATTAGTCTACTACAACGATGTCCCCGTCGGAAACATCTGCTGCAGGCTTGAAAATAAAGAGCTGTACTTGACAACCTTGGGCGTCCTCGCCGTAAGTTGTGATATGAATTTATACCCATTTGATGCTCACGTTGACCTCTCAAGCCTTACCGATCACGCAAGTTGGGCTCCCAAGCCCTGCAGTGCATCATTCAGGCTGCGTCTCTCCATGCAAAACCGCAGATCACGCGCATATCCCTCCACGTACAGGTCTCCAACGAGGATGCCAAACGGTTCTATGAAAGCCATGGTTTCAGCGAAGCTGGCATTCATAAAGGTTACTATAAAAAGGTTACTCCAAAGGATGCGTGGATATTGGAGAAAACTATCGATCATGAACGAGAAGAATAGTGGTACACTCAGCGATATGTATTACACGAACAAATGAGAGCGTCCAAATCTCTTGAAACGTATGTGACAAGCTCGAAACTGGAAATACGTATGTCATAATTTACAGTACGTATGCAAGACGGGCATTCGCCATCACCGAGACATCTCGGCGATCAGGACGAGATTAATAAATGATATTAGTGAGATAGCGGTTCGAACTGACAAGGCGGCCATCAGCCAACATGAATCGAGAGAACTGAGATGCTCAATAAGCGGCTTACGATACCTGGTTGTCAAGATACCTCATCCTCGTGTCCGCAGTGTTTCACCAGCTAGAAGATGGTGAGCAGTGTATTCAATCAACGATGAGATGGTCGATGGTACCTGGTGCCTCTTCAACGCATCCTTCCGTGTGAAAGTCTTCCCGCAACCACCATTGCATAGGAACGGCTTCTCACCGGAATGTGTTTCTCTGTGGCGCTTCAAATCATGCTGCCTGTTGAATGACAACGCGCACAGATCGCATGAAAATGGCCGCGAAGGCGATGCTGGATACTGTGGTTGCTGGTAATGAGAATCGCCACGCCCGTAGTAAGGGTAAGTCTGAGGATGGCTGGGTTGATGGTGCTGCGCGGGATAGTGCGGTGGTACAGTGTAGTGAGGCACGGAACTTGGTACCTGCGGTGCGTGGTTTTGAGGTGGATAACTTTGCCGTTGTTGAGAGTAAGCGTTAGGTGGTGTCGCCGCCATGTATTGGTTTGACGGGAACCCGGTATAGTCGTTTGCTCCATACTGGGATGGATGCATTGACGGTACATTGTGAGTGGCACTCGCCATCGGTGGATAAGTGGCAGCTTGCGCCCCTTGGTAGGTATTTGAAGGTGGGGGGTAGCGCGGTTGTTGGGTGCCAGTTGGCCATTGACTATCATTGCCAGTAGGGAAAGAGTACCCACGTCGATCAGACATGGTGGGAGGGCTGAAGGGTGGTGTTGCAAAGCACTGGGGCCTGACGGTTCATATGTATTTTCGGGGCCGCTGGAGCTTCATATAAACAGTACATTGAGCGAGCGAATTGCCGGCACCGCAACAGGGTGAGTGCGGCACAAGCAAACATAACAGGTCGTAACTCCTTGAGCGAGATCTCGTCTGAGGTTTCCTGATCGGACAGGTCACTACCATGTGCCTGATAAGGGCCCTGATCTCGGGCGTTTAGCAGATCAGTGAATAAGATGACCCTGACAAGGATACTGACCAAAGTAAGGCAGAGTGAGGAGATTGTTTTCTCATCAATGCTGCTCTCTGGTAACTTGTGGTTGACTCAACCATCTCCCAAGTATGGATTCTTCTCAGCGGACATCGTGGCGATGCTGGTTGGGCAGCACGGGCTGCCTGGTACGGTCTGACAATTGAGACCGGGTTCTCAAGTACCATGTGTGATAGCTAGTCCGAGTCTGGACTATTTGGGTTCTTCCCAAGGCTGATCCGTGTGGAGCAACCAACTATGGCTGTTGAGCATAGCCCCGACAACTCCGTTATGATCGAACCTTTGACTTTTTTTCCCAGAGGTTCGTCCGGGACATGGCGCCATCTAGCTACATGTTAGGTTCGCCTCGAGGTGAAGACATGGCATTAATGTTACATGCGTTCCGCCCACTGCGGGGTAGCGCCTCGCTCATAGCGGATCATGCAGGCATGGTTTAGGCCAGCTTTTTTAAAGTTCTCGATAAGACTGCCAGCGGTGCGGGATGAAACATATGCGCATGCAACTGATTACTATAAGGTTGTGAGCAGCATGACACCAGTCGTGGCGTACCGCGATTGACTCCAGCCACCAGCTATACGCGACGATGCCCGACATGTCGGCCGGATCGTTCGTTTTCTCCCATCAGGGAATCCAAAAGAGGTTGATCGACGCAAATGACGTATAACTGATTTGGCCACCTCCTTCCCGCACTATCCGCTCTCATGTCGAAACGCACCCCTTACACCCCGTCGGTCTCGAGTAGGAAAAAGGCCAAACCTGCTTCAAACCAGGCAGTTCTAGACGCTTATTTCCGTGCCGCCAGTTCCACCAACGGCAGCCAGACTGCGGCGATAGCACCATCACGGCAGATTCGCAGGGATGATGTGTCTTCCGATATCATTTCTGAGGAACCATTTACCCCCTACGTGGATACCAGAACGTCCAATCAATTATGGCAGGACGGACATGGGACACAAGAAAACCCTATCCTGATCGATTTAGGAGATGACCTGGATGCTCAAAGTCCGATGTTAGCGCCAGTGCGGCCATCATCTCATGACCAGTCTCCATCTGTCCGTGAACCTTGCGAGAATGCTACAGCAACAAGGCGTCGAACTGATTTGGATCTTGCTTCCCGTCCAAAAGGGCCCAACATTGACTACAGTCCAGTTGCGCTTGATCCACTGGCCTATCCTATCCAACAATGTCCCTGGCCGGTCGACTCTCCCGCACCGTACTCTTTTCTGGCGCATACTCTGGCGGCTGTAGCTGACACTCGCTCACGCATCGCCATGCTCAACGCGCTCGCCAACACTCTGAGGTGTCTCATATTATATCATCCTTCGTCCCTGTTGCCAGCACTGTACCTCTTGTCAAACACACTCTCACCCGCTTATTCTCCACTCGAACTCGGCATTGGAGCATCTGTCATCTCCAAGGCCATCCAACATGTATCCGGTCTCACATCTACAACCCTCCGGAGGCTGTATAACTCCTTTGGTGACCCAGGAGATGTCGCGTTTGAGGCTAAATCTAATGTCCGAACACTTGTGACCCACACGCCTTTACTTATTCAGACCGTATACCAATCCGTGTTGAAAATTGCCCAAATTAAAGGTCAAGGCGCAGCGAGGCAAAAGCAGTCTATTGTGGAGCGACTGCTTGTCGCCGCTGTGGGAGAAGAAACAAGGTTCTTGGTCCGCACGTTGTCGCAGAACCTGCGTGTGGGTGCTGTCCGAACGTCTATCTTGACAGCGCTTGCCAGGGCGTTGGTTTTGTCTCCGCCCACAAGCATACCCATCCCGTGCGACTCCTCACTGCATGTAACACCGCAGTTCCTCGTCTCCATTGAGTTGCCATCGTCTAGGAAACAAAAGAAAAACGATCCACGAAACGAGCTTCTTCTCCGGCTTGCCGATGCCGAGGCCCTGGTCAAACAGGTGTATGTCCAACACCCCAACTACGATGACATCGTTGCTGGTGTCATTGCTGGTGGTCTCGACAACCTCTCTGTGCGGGTCCCGCTCATCGTCGGTGAGATTATCCATGTCCCTACCCCGAACCCTTGAGTGACTCCTGGAGCAGGTGTTCCTCTTCATCCCACACTGGGCTCTCCAACTCGGTCACTTGACGAGATATATGATCGATTGAATGATATGCCATTCACAGCGGAGTTCAAGTATGATGGTCAACGTGCACAAATTCATGCATCAAAGGCCGCCAGTGATGATTATCCATCTGTCCACATTTTCTCTCGGCGTCTAGAAAACATGACTGAGAAAGTAGGACACATAGCCATCTGTATACACTGATCAACTAATCCAGTGCTTCGGTCACAGTATCCCGATGTGGTTTTCTTGGTTAACCGCATGTACGCAAGGATGCCTGACTTGCAGTCTTTTATTATCGATTCGGAGATTGCTGCCATCGATCTAGACGGCAGCCTCAGGTCGTTCCAAGAACTCTCAAATAGAGCAAGAAAAGATGTAGAAATTCAGGATATCAAAATCCCAGTGTGTGTGTTTGCCTTTGATTTGATGTATCTTGATGGCGAGGTGAGTTGAGTTTCATTATTTTTCGTGGCGTTTTGACCTCACACATTATTTGCATTAGATCCTGTTGGAGCGGCCATTTCGGAAGAGGCGGGATTTGCTAAGAAGTCGATTTTCGACCCTGATACCAGGGGAACCAGGCACTGCTCACTTCGCCCATGTGAACAGTTGTGAAAGTCAACAAGGACGAGAATGCATCGAGGAGTTTTGGAAAAAAGCCGTGGAGAGTCGCTGTGAAGGCCTCATGATTAAGGTCGGTTTCTAAATGGATAATGATGTCTGCAGACTCTCATTGTTTGAACAGGTTCTGGACAACCCCGAAAGTCTGGAAACTTTCACGCCTCACAGGGGTAAAACTCGCACCCGGCCCTTGCTTGCTACGTACGAGCCTGGTAAGTAAACATGTTTGAATTGTCTTTCAAGGTCAAACCGTTTGATTTTCTCAGACAAGCGAACTTCGGCTTGGCTGAAGTTAAAAAAAGATTACGTGGATGGTGTTGGAGATACGCTTGACATGGTCCCTGTCGGAGCATGGCACGGAAATGGGCGTAAAGCAGGGTGGTGGAGCCCCATCCTGCTCGCTGTCTGGGATACCACAAAGGAAAAGCTTATCGCTGTTTGCAAATGCATGTCAGGTAAAGTTTATCGTATCACCGCTTGCGTGCATGGGTCAATACATTTTGCAGGATTTTCCGACACATTTTACAAAGTATGACCAATTAGATTCCTCCTGGATAAACGGTTGATGAGCAATGTTCAGGATCTTGCCTCGAGGTACCCCGAAAGTTCCGACAATTGCACACACCATCCATCAGATGAGTGTGAATTTGGAGGTTGAGTGGTCTTTGATGGACGTTGACTTTTGTCGAATCTAAAGCCATGATTTCCGGCTTTAGGCTTCAAACCTGACGTTTATCTCATGCCTTGTGAAGTCTGGGAAATCCGGGGTGCAGAGTGAGCAGATCACAATATTTTTTATATGTTTCCCTGCTGACGGTAACGATCAAGTATCACACTCAGCCCTGTTTCCTTGGCGGCACTGGATGAAGTGTCGTCCACAAGAGGTCTAAGCTTGCGGTTTCCTCGGTTCATTCGTGTTCGCGAAGATAAACATCCTGAGAATGCCACCACGTCTCAATTTCTTGCTCAGATGTACCGCAATCAAGAGAGCAGAGGTAAAAACACTACAGGCGCAGACGATATAGACCTCATGGATGTGGATGTGGAGGAAGAAGGACAGATGGAAGAAGAATCAGATGGTTAGGCCGCGGCCACGTATCTTGTCATACCTACACTCGAGCTACCGACAATATTATTGACATGGATCACAGACCACATCTTAAGCCGTCGGCCAAAAACTCGCGATGATCGTAAGAGCTTTATGATATGTACTATCATGGGGGAAAGCAGTATCAACAACCTGCTTCAACCTGCCACTCGACAGTGCATCCTTCCAATCGCGATCTCTCTCCTCTGGGGCTAGCAGCCCCTGGAGACAAGCATAGGAAACGAGAAGGACATACTTGATGGTAGATACCGGTGGCTCTGAAGCAGATTTTTGAGACTGATGTTCACTGCAGAGGAGTTCAAAAACGTCTGAACACATCACGAGCACAGGCCGCGACGCAAGGCGAGATCCCGTCCGTCCAACATCAGCGTCTGTGGTGGATGGTGCGACTTCGGAGTCACGGCGCGCTCCACGTTTTGGAAGAGGCCTGGGTCGGGGTTTGGTCCCCCCAGTGATAGACGGCGAAGACGACAGGAATTTTTGGCATACAGTGATTTTGAAAGAGAGAATCGGGATTGTCTTGGGCAGACCTTCCATCAGGTTCTGGACGGTCCGGGGAGAGCAAGTGTGCAAACGAGTCGTCAGTGTTGTAGCAAACATTGGACCATCGAAAGATCCCGAGAGAGAGAGATTGATGAGCTGCAAGGGACCTCAATGTATGCACTGAATGCCTTTGAGATCAACAAAAGACGCACAAGTGTCAGTAGTTGAGTGGCCATGTCTCGACGCTCGCCATCATTTTGGTCAACAGCGTGGAAGACGATATCGAGTGGAGCACCTGCCTCCCATCGCAGGCCAGTGCCTCCTCTAGGAGGAGGGATCTGTGCTAAAAGCAGCAGCGAGAACTTCTCTGGGGCGAAATAGTGGTCATTTCTGAGTTTGTCAAGGAGTTCATGCTTACCTCCAGACTTTTGAAATTTGAGCGACTCGTCCTTCTCGAACAAGGATAGCAGCCACTGAAGGACCCGCCATGCATGCTCAGCGACTACTACGGGTGCATCATGGCCCTGAGCTTGGTCAACATCAGCGTCTTCAACGTCATAGGTACGTCTTCCACGCTTCTTCCTCGTATCCTGAGATAAGAGCTTTTTGCGCTGTATGAAACCATCCTTGAGTATAGTCCAACAGTTTTTGCAATCCTTGATACACAGGGACTCCCGAGCAACGGGCGAGTCTTCGTCATGGCTGTTATCACTCGACCAAGTGGGCAACTCGCCGTCAGGGACATCTTCCAATGAATATCTTGGGAGAGCTCTGAATAAAGAGCTGGGAGAATTTGTAGCAAGGAAGGAGAATAAGACACGCTGAGCCGCGTCTGAATCAACCACTGAAGGAAAGAGTGGTGTCTTGGGGAAGGTGGATTTCAGTTTGGTGAGGGAACCTTTGACAGGAGAAGGAGGGAGCTCGAGTTGGTCAACTTGCTCGGTGGTGGGCGGGAAAAGAGCGATGTAAATGAGTTGGCGAATGTGGTCACTGTTGGACTGCGATGAGATTGAGAACTAGGATGGGATCCAAGGAGACTTGCGGGGGTGGTTTGAAGGGCTCGGAGCGCAGTTGGTCCAATACTGCTATACCGGACTGATACTGACCTTCCTCGAAGCAGGTGTCGACGAGACCACGCTGGTGAATGGTCATCTCACGCTCTTCATTTGAGGCAGCCATCTTGGAGGTGTTGCGGAACGCGATGCACGTGACAACCAGCGGACACACTCGCCGCTCAGCCTCGGTGGGCCCAAAGTCAGTGCTAGACAGTGTTTAAATGATACGCAGCAGTTGACCAGAGCCATATTTGTCTTGAAACATCCCCATCGAGAACAACTTGCGACAAACGGAAGGTGAGAGGGCTCGCTCGGTATTTTGGGGTCAAATCTATCCCCCGATTGATCACTGTCAACTTTATGTGTCACTGAGACATCGCCTCGCAAACCAGAGTCCATTGTTACCGTCGCTGCACACCGACTCCATCAGCGACAAGTGCTGACAAATTCACGCTCACGGAACCTCTTGAAAACCTTGCTGGGTGAGTTACGTTCCTTGTTACTACCCAGCTCCGATGCTGCGTATTGATGCACAGTGTTCACTGCGTTGCCTGCAGTTGAATGTTTCGTCCACCAACAGGCCTAGTTCGTTCCTTGCCGAGGCAATTTCACCGAACTATGACCACGGCCACAAGTGACCTTGGACCTGTTGAAACCGCAATATACGCCAAGGTGAGGTGCATATCCCGATCAGCACACCAAGAATGCCCTCCAAGCCATTTTTTTTAGCTAACAGCTCACCTTCAACCTTCACGACTCACCATTGCAAACGAATCCCATCTCCACCGCCATCATGCTGCCATGAGGGCTCAAAGTGGGGGGAGTGGCGAAACACGTCAGTCTCGCATTTCTAGACGTTGTCAAATAACCCACACTCACGTGTTGGATGTATAGATTTCGCGGTGCAGATCACTTCAGAAGCATTCAAAGGAAAGGTACGCGTGTCCTTCCATTTTCAACATTCCAGTTCATCCATTTTCTCAGACGACTCTGCAAAGACACCGGATAATTTACTCTGCGCTCTCAGACGAATTTTCTCAAGGTCTCCACGCGCTCTCCTTGAAGACAAGGACCCCCGAGGAGGCACAGCGGTTGGCTGCTGGACAGGCGGAGTGATGTTGGTGCCCTCTCGTCAATCATGTTTAATTAATACACTGTCAAACCACACATTGTCCTTATTGCCGTTACCCTTGTCCCCAATTACAATGCGATTCTCAAGTCCTTGAGTTGTTGAACGTCAAACACGGCCGCATGGCTGGCATTTCTGATCCGCGGTTGTGAGAAACCAGAGCTCAACTGTCAAAAAACTCGGTTGGTCTTGATGCCAACAGCAAACATTGACTCTGGTTGATCCGCTGCAGGAGTCTATCCCACTAATGCTATCCGGGGCATATCCTTGCAGTGCTGCTCGCCTCTTTTCCTCTCACACTTCGCTTCTCTGCACGACTAGCCCCAGTTAATGTATGATAGGTAAGCTGTCCTCTCACTATGGTGGAGTCGAGGATCATCGTCGGCTCACGCACAGCAAACTACTCCCGGCGACGATCAAGGACGGTTGCTACTAGGGAAACATCTTGGTAACCGTGTCCGTGTCCCTCCCACTTCCACTTTCCCGCACTGCGGTAGTTCGGCAGGGGCTGGACACTCTTTCATAACGAATTACTCTCAGTGTCTTTGACTATCACAATCGCCGTGCAATGGTCATGTTCCGTATATAAACCACGGACCTATTCGCAGCATTTTGCCCCCCTCCAATCTTTCTGCTATCCTTATGGCTGACCGTAAAATCTATCGAGAGGATGTTCGGCCGACGCTCCCTTCTGTTCGAGATTTATTCCGAGGTAAGCCTCCTTCCCTGAGTAGGAGCTGTAGATCTTACATTCCTCATGCAGATGAACTCTCTCGTTCTCCTAGACCCCCTGCAAACCCGACCCCTCCGTGGATCGTTCCCGGCCCCCAAAACTATGACCGATCTTTTGGTCGTGTTGAACGTCGTCAAGACTACCAGCTAGATGGACCTGGCGTCCAGGTGCACCCATTCACTTGCTCCAAGCCAAGGCTAATGTCCTTTACAGCGCTCTACACCTTCTGCGGCATATTATCCACCTTCCACACAACAATGCTACGATACTCGTACTGCATCTCGTCCCTCCCACCTTGATAATTTGTCACCAGCTATGACTCAATGTCATTCACAACGCCCTCCTCAGTATCACGCTCATTCTACTTCCCAGACGGATCAACCTGCCGCGTCCCACGATCAAAGTACCCCATCAGGGTCTCACCCATATTTAAATCTGGCCGCACAGACTTACAATTATTCTTATACCGCCACCGGAATTTCTGCGCGGGCCTCAGGGGCATGCATAGAGGGTTTCATCAGGGATCCGTACAATGATCCTATGATTGCGCAGACTGTTTCAGAAGCTCGTCAGCCTTCCGTGCTCTCATCATCTTCGTTGAAGTACGAGTGTAATTATTGCGGCAAGGGATTCACTCGGCCTAGCAGTCTCAAGGTATGCGGTGGTCCCTGTGCCTGTGTGTCCCTTGACGCTGAACTTGTCTGCTAGATTCACCTCAATAGTCACACGGGAGAGAAACGTGAGTGTTCCCGCTGTCATCCAACACCTCAAAGCCTGACTCCCTGGGGGTTTCAGCCTTTGTCTGCACCTTTGGTGGCTGTGGGCGGAGCTTTAGTGTGCTCAGCAACATGCGCCGTCACGCACGAGTACATGTGGAGAACAGTCGCCACCAAGAAAGCTCCAGCGACGAACACAGTGACAGGCAGTAAAGCATTCTAACGGCCTCGCATACACTTCACGATCCGTTCCTGCATTCACCCAACAATACAACCAGCACCATTCATTTATCCCAAACCTCACCACACGGAGCGTATTGCCCCATTGTAGCCCACAGCCATTACCTTCTCTCTCCTCGCGGGTGTATCCGATCTCTGCTTGCTATCGACGCTATTTATTGACCGTGTAGTTATTCCCCTGCCAATCAGCTTATTCGCATCGCTTTCACAACTATTCTATTTGTCGTACGTACGTACATACTGATAACTGACACATCTTATAGATCTTTCTGTGAATACTGCTCGTTGAGAAAGGAAAGCCCGTGCCACTGATGGGCCGATGTCCCCCAGCCACTCATAAAAGTAACGCCGCTGTTCGGTGGCAATCCGCGTTTTCTTGCTCGAAAGGAGTAGCTTCACAGGCAGCCCGATCACCGAACCATCGCGGGCGTGTTGCTTCTCGGCGTTTTGCTACCGACTGCGCGTGCTATCCCCCCCCACTCACCACATGGGGACCTGTCTGACACGGTTTGACGGCCAAGTCGAAAGATACCCTACTCTCCGGCGAGGTGTCTATCAGTCAGCTTCTCGAGCACCACGAGGCAAGTCGAGTGTGCACGTAAACTTACGGTATCCCGAGATCACGCTTCCACCACGCAGTGGCGATGAGCATGCGCCGTCTAGACGCAAGACCTCCTTGGGCTTAGTGTCCACTCTATGGATGGCCGAAACATAAGACGAAGAAGAAATAAGATTTAATAGTCCGAGCACGTCAGTGTCTAGACGACCGCATGGAGTGCTACAACATTAAAGGCAAGGAGGAGATAACCAACGACGCAAACTGTCACAAATTCCGCAGATCATGTTGTCATACCCTCATCACTGCAGCGAGGTCGCTGCTCTCCGTACGCCACATAACGCAAACGGCGTCATCAAATGCCATCCCGTCAACCCCACTCAAATTTGGGGTCCATAGCACACGCTGTTGGCAGGCTACAAAGAGATAGCACGGCCTTTACCAGTGTCGCGGACGCTAAGAGCGAGCGAGCGGCCTCGCTCGTGCTTTCCGCCGTTGTTCTCATCTTCAAATTCATCAAAGGCTTCGTCAGCCCGGGTATAGCTAATCGCACGGGGGCTCTTGTGCGTAAAGCCCGCAAATGCAAGAGCTTTGCGGACGCTGAGAATTTCTTCTCCATGAACCACATCTCGCAAGAGAGGATCTTTAGTAGCGTTTGCAGGCACACCATTGGCAGGAGCAAGAGGCTAGGAAGCAACGTGTTTGATGAGTGTGCACAGGACGTATAAATGAATGAACGCATGCCTCTGGAGGGATGTCAGAGTCGAAATGTCTTGTGTCTGCAGGATTTGTCAATTCGGGGCGGTACGGTGCAGGACATCTGTGAATATTGCCCCAGTCGATGCCTCTGAACCATGGGTGGGCCTATTATCCCTAACACCGTTAATACCTAGACGGAGTGGCGTGTAGAAGACACGCCTTGATCATTTCTGCCCCATCATTTGTTCGAGAAGCCGACATAATGAAGCCGCTGCGGCGCGCCTGAATTGCGAGGGAATCAGGCCGAAAAACAGATGCGGATGCCTGGCTACCAAGACGGTCTTCTGGTTCGCAGAGTAATCCTTTCATCAAGCTGATGCCCTCATGCGAAACATGAGGCCGGGAGGGGAACTTGAGTGTCTGCCTCCAGTTGAGGATTTTTTGGCGAGTCACATGCCGCTAGGAAAAAAAATTAGTCACCTCGTTTCTAATCCTGTGCTTATCGAAGCCAACCACAGGGGGTACATACGGTGTTGCTCATGAATGGAGGGTGTCTGTGCACCAACATACAATTAGCGACGTGAACGGAACCGCAAACAACCGACTACTTACCCGTACAAGCATTCAAACATGATCACGCCCAAACTCCACCAATCGCATGAAAAAGAGTAGCCGTTACCTCTGATAACTTCGGGCGACACTGACGGCGGAAAATGGAAGAGTCGTAAAAGGGATAAAGGCAAAATATCTTACTATACGAGTTGGTACCGCATCTTGGGGTCAGAATGGAAGCTTCAACGTACACATTCGCACTTGGATTAGAGGAGCAAGAGCTTACACGGAATACGCTAGCTGCAATGTGGCGCGAGCGTGAGGGTCCATGGTAGCGCGGAAATGGAAGGGAGTATGGAAACCATCGTACCTTCTTACGATTCTTCTCGCGCCAGGTGAAGATACCAGCCTGACCATCGCCATCTCCCAAGAGCAGTTCGATATCTTTCTTGTCCATGCGCTTTGTCCCCATGAAGCCATTTCCATCGTCGAGGTCAATTCCGTGCTTATGCAACAATTGGCGTCGTTGTTGTTCGTAATCTGTCCCAAAGGGATCAATTAGAGCCGTATCATGCACATGTGAAAGGTGGGATACATGAAGTGTCATGTGCCCAGTGGAGATCGGTGCTGTAAAAGGTTGGCAGGTAAGCGTTCAGTCCATGGATGGAGAGCCAGGTCCCCGTTTCGTTCGGCCAATACTAACGCGAGCCCAAAATCACTGAGTCGAATGTGTCCCTCCGGATCAAACAGAAAGTTCTAATGGGACAAGCCAGATATCCGTTTAACAAAGAACGGACCTTAATTGCCAAGAATTGAGAGCTCACGTCAGGTTTAATATCACGATGAATAAAGCCGAGTTTGTGGCATGACTCGATGGCTAGGACCATCTGGAAATAATGCGGTCCATCGCGAACGGCATGTGGGATGGGAAAGACGAACCTCGGCAACATAAAATCGGGAAAAATCTTCCTCGAAAACGTCCCTTTCTATCAGAAGATTGAGGAGATCTCCACCACCCATATACTCGAGTACCTAAATTTATTTTAATGAAATTAAAATGAATGAGTGATTGTTCTCGATTGGGCGGTGTAAATTGGGCGGTGGTGATGGAGCTACTGACCAGATACAGGTTGTCACGGTCCTGGAAGCTGTAGTACAACTTGACAATCCACTCCGCTGCACCTGGAGAGGAAACTAATGAAGCGGATTTGAGAATGTCGCGCTCAGCACGGACGTGGCCTTCCTGCCCTTTGCGTAACATGTCCGTTTTGCGCAACTAGTGTCAAATTGTGAAATGAAACGGCGGGATAAATACATTTGGCAGATATGAAATGAACAACAGACATAAATACCTGCTTCATTGCAAACAGCTGACCTGTGTCTCGTTCTTTAACGAGAGATACGACGCCAAAAGCGCCTGGGGGTTAAGATGAAAATGATAATGATATCAAATTCATGGATGATACGAACCATGACCGATAGTCTTTAGTTTGATGAAAGCAGTCACGTCAAGTTTTCTGCGACGGTCACGCAGGTAATCTGTTTCATTTTGGCGCCAACGAGAGCGGAGTTGTTGTTTCTGTTCCTCGGAGAGGTTCATGGCGATCATGTCTTTCTCCATGGCGACCCTTCGCTGCTCTCGAGACGGGGGCTGCCGAAGAAGAGGAAAATACAGATTCTCAAAGTAGATCCGGGCAGACACAGCCTTTTCGAGCGTAGCCAACGAAGGAATGATCGGCTTTCTCTGGGAGGCTAAAGAAGGCAGGGGAGGGGGGTCGTCCTCGTGTTCGCCTACCTCTTGGTGTGGGACGAGACCACGGGACCAGCGGATTGTGGAGTTGCCAGGGCGTCCTGGGAGGCCATCTACATGGGAGGAAAGGGGGACGTTTTCCTGCGCGGCTGTAGTCACGGTCGACGAGGTGGGCGTGCTGCGACCGTTTACAACCCGCAGCGGCGGCGATTGGCCATCAGGGGAGGGCCTTAGGGCGCTGACAACGTCGTTGATGGCCTTTGCCCTGTTTGTGTGTCTGACGCGGGATTTGATTGGCAAGGCCCACCGCGGATCTGGAACTAGAGGTGAGGGAGGGGAGAAGGAGTGGAGAGAGAAGCAGACCACCGAGCTTTCCCACACCGTCCGGGCCCCATCGAGTGAGAAGGGCCTCTGCCTGGTCTGCGTCCGAGGCGTGCACGAGATGCCTGTGGGGGGGTTACGAGGGTGCGGGGGGATCGGAGGGTGCGCACACGAATCCAGTTGGGGACGAGACCATATGCTTGGATATCTTTCTAGTTGGGGCGTAGAAGAAGAGCATGGCGAGCAGGTCGAGGGCGTCGGCGGTCGCCATCATCGGTGTGACGGATCAGACTATTATTTATTATTATTATTATTATTATTTATAAAAATGAATTAAATAATTAAAATATTTGACTCGTCTCTAGTAGATTGCCTGGTTCTGGTCGGTTTAATAGACATGGTTTGGATCTCGTTTCTGATTCCTCCGCTGACCCATTTATCCCTCACTCCCGATCGTACTCGTGTACTTCTCCTCGCCCTTGCCCTGCGTTCACCACAACCTCGTGCCCGGTCTTCATGTTCACCTCGTTCACCCAACGCCCCTGATTACATCGCCTCTGCCTCCCCGCTCATTAGCTGCTCTCCGCGTGCCGCTTCATACTTATAAACCCAAATTTTCTTCTTTCATTGAACCATAATATTCTTTCCTTCCTCTTTTGCAATCTCCTTAACTTACTATGACCAGCCCGAGGGACGATCGTTTGTATCCTACTGCTTCCAAACCGCGCGGAAGCCCTCCCGGTGGGGATTCGCAAACCAGTGGTTTCTTTCAGGCGGGACAGGGTGGGCGAACTGTGCTCCCTCCTCTTTCTTCAGCTTTTCCAACCTCACGTTCTCCAGGTCTGTTTTTTTACATAGTGTTCATCCAATGTGCTCAACTTGTTGGCTCCTGCCTACAGGGCCCGCAGACTACTCTAATCAATACCCGCAGCCGCGTCCATCTCCTCCAAAGCAGGAACACATTCAACCCACTTTCAATCAATGGCCCCAATCCGCAACTCGTCCGTCCTTCCTTCCCTCTCTCCCTTACTCCTCCTCATCCAGAACCATCCAGCCACAGCGCCACCGCAACACTCTTCGTCCTATTATGAGCACTACGACAGATACCCACAGCCCGCATACTCTTACCGCACCTCAACTATGCCCGCAGATCCCCAGGCATCTCGTAAGCTCCCTCCACTCAGCGTCCCTCCTCCCCAGGTCAGGGACGACCGGTGGCAAAGCACCAGTTACGGTTCGGTTGGTCCCCATCTCCCCAACTACCCCGATATTCGCTCCCCAACCGCGGGCTATCCTCCCGAATACGCTCCGTTCCACCCTCATACCTCGTATTCCTTTCCTCCCGTCCCCGATCCACGCAGCCACCCCTCTCAGCATCCTCCCATGAACCAACTATCAATAGGCAATGTATATCCACCAGAACGTGGAGTGCCTGCACATGTCGAGGCCCATGGTCCTTCTCCCTATGCTAGAGGCCATGTGACAAACAGTGTGCTCACTCAAGAGCCCACTTCGGTGCTGGTCTCCGAAGAACCCGTCATCAAAAAGAAGCGCAAGCGGGCTGACGCCGCCCAGCTCAAGGTCTTGAATGAAACATATGCTCGCACAGCATTCCCATCCACCGAGGAACGTGCTGAGCTAGCGCGCAAACTCGACATGTCCGCTCGAAGTGTTCAGATATGGTACGCTTCCTGAGACCTTGCTCTGACAAAGCTGACACTCGAAACAGGTTTCAAAACAAGAGGCAATCGATGCGGCAGACCAGCCGCCAGGCGGCGGCTTCTGCGGCGACCGGACCATATTCGATGCCACCTCAATCCACCGATGCGTACAGCAGCCAAAGCCCCACTACTCTTCCGGCGAATTATCCACGCTCAGACTCCCGTTCTGTGGCTGGTCCTGAGAGTCGGGCAACTGGGCCAACCCGTCGCGACGATGATTTTCGCAAGTGGGGTCCGAGATACTGATCTCGATCGTTTTGACATCTTGATTTCATCTCTTGTTAGATTCTCGTATACAATTCATGTCACTCTTTGGCATCTTTGCATCTCAATATTCACCAGGACAACGATCATTCATTATCATGCCTCTAACTTACACGTGCACCAAGGGGCCCTTAATATTGTACATGTTCCATACACATTACTTAACGCATCATTGACGCATTCCGATTGCTTTGCTTTTTTTGTACTGAACACAGTCCTCGATATGACCGCAGTGCCTTATGTACTTGTTGCTAGATTTTTTTGGGTTCTGGATTCAATGGGTACGTACTCTGAATCAGGGAAAGATGCCAACGGAGCTCCGCTATTTGTGGGATAAGATGCCTGGTGTCACCCTTACTAGAAGCTCTCCCGCACGACCAAGGGGGCGGTGATGTCTGTACGTTTTGGGGATAGCACCATCGGCGAACCTAAATCCGAAAGAACTCACCTTGCATCCGGCGCGCGTGTGATACGAGATAGATTGACGATATCGATAAGATACCCGGTGTTTCACGCAGGTCCTCTCTCGTACCGTCTGTCGAATTGACAGAAACGTGTTCGTCTTTCAGAGAGAAAATAGAATGAAGTAAAACGTACACACGGCGGACGAGAATAGTCACGGGCGGTAGATGGGGGGGATTGGGGGACTGATGGGCTGCGCAACGAACCGCCTCCTTCCCCAGGTCTTCTCGGGGTGTTTGCGTGGCTTGATCACGTCTTTCGTCGATGAGCGAGCAAACTCAACTCGCACGTTGACATGGCTACTGTGGGAGTGGCCGCCTTCACTTGGTATGCTTCGTGAACCCCATCCGTCCCCGGGCGTTCATTTCATCAAAGTTAGCAGGTCAAAAAATAGCAGACACCTGGCGACCTGTTTTTATTCGGAAAAGGGACATTCTGATGCGGCTGGCGTCGATGGAGCGGCACAAACGTACGATCGTCCAAGCGTGGCGGAAGCAAATGAATTTGTGGCGATCATAATGACCATTAACTTGGGAGGGAGATTACTATAGCAAGGGCGGTCCGTTGGACGCGGATTCTGGGGAGACTGAGCGGCGGGCAGTAACCGCCCAGGTGCGTCATGACCGCAGTCTCGAGAACGAGGCGGACAAGTCGAGTTCGTAAAGCCCATCCGCACAAATTTCTGTTCACCGTACTCCTACTGAAAAAGGTAATCTTGGATCGTCACCGATGCTTCCGCGGGCAAATGCCGAACGGACCCCGACCACCTCTCCTCTCAAGGATTATCGTCGCTGTCCGTATCCGGCTTGGGCCCTCCATAGCTAAGCCACGCCAACTTCCTCAGCCTCCTTCTCTCCTCCTGTGCTTTCACCTGGTTGCGCGTCACTTTCTTTTTCTTCTTGGCAACACCGCCGTTGGCCGCAGTAGCCCCATCCTCTGCCCCGCTTGCCACAGGCGTTGCAGCATTCGACACAACCGGAGTTGTCACTCGCGAGCGAACTGGCGTATTGCCTCCACTTCCCCTCGGTGATGTCGCATCACCCAGTGTGTCCTCAATCACGGCGGCTTTCCCTTTATGTGTCATGCGCCCTCCCTCGATTTCCCAGATTTCAGAGCCTGAGTTGGTCAAATGAACAAAAAGGTCCGCACTCCAACATATTACGCACATAGTGAGGTGACAAACTCGTGGTTGTGGGATATGATCAACTGTGTGCGCCACATCAGATCGGGGTCTATGCAAACAAAGTAAAACATACAACAGCGCCGGTCCAGTTCTTGATTGCAACCGCGAGCCCACCCAAGGCCTCTCGATCCAAGAAGTTGCTAGGCTCGTCCAGTACGCAAATCTACACAAGAATCCTCAGAGATGCCTCTGACAATGTCGCGTGTCACACACCTGAGGGTTGTTCCACAGACAGGCGGCAATTACGAGTTTGATCTTTTGACCTGTAACCGAACAATCAGCCGAATTGCGTTGTCATCTCATGTCTTACCGCCGGAGAGCCCCGATATCTCATTGTACTGTGCGATATCTCCGTCAAGCCCAATATCTTCCAAATGTTTCCGCACGAGGTCTGCACGCGTCTCTCGCGCACCAGCGCCCTCTCTGGATGATTCCAGATCATCGAACTGTTGCACCACTTTCCCATACCCTTTGGCGAGAAGCTGGTCTCGCGGAACCCAGGTGTTCCACTTGTGATCTAATCCGCGCCACTTGATCTCGTACTGCAATGACTTTTTGAGCTTTTGACGTCCCATTATAAGCTAAGCGATTCAATCAGCCGACCATGTCTCACAGTCATATTTGCTCGATCAAACCTCGAGTTTACGCTTTGAGCCGTCTCTCCCCACCCACTCTTGCTCAAAAAGGGCCTTTTCTTCATCAGTCAACACACGGGTAACTTTCTCAAGAATTTCTCCTGATGACGTGGCCCAATCATATCGTGAGCACGTTGACCGATCAAAGTTAAGTTACAACCTACGATCGTGGCCGTCTTGGAAACGCCATTGTATGTAACCGATAGGTGTTTTCTCGAGATGACGTTCTGCTCAATGTGTCGTAATTCATTCATTGGAGTAAAAGAAGTGAGAAGACTAACCGATGTGATGGGTTGCATGCTGGGATACGTAACCTACTCGTAGTGCCGGGTGCTTGTACACCGTGCCTTGTTGAGGGACTGACTCTCCCTGAACAGATCGGAAACCGTTCAATCAATACAATTTGAGCGTGCGCGTCCACGTACAGTTAATAACTTGATCAAAGTTGACTTTCCGGCGCCATTAGGACCGGTGATACCAACTCGACTGAAACGGAAAAGAAGTTGTTGGTGGGCAGCGCAACAGTGGCGGAAATGAAAGGTTACCTTGAGAGAGATAGAGCGCAGCTGACGTTATGTAGACTCGGCGTCGACCGCCCGGGGTAAGTGAACGTACAGTTCGACATCTTGAGGATGGCACGTGTATTGCTTCTGACACCCATCAAGGAACCAGGAGGTGGAAATGCGAATTTAACGGAGCTGGCCTCAAGAGTATAGTACGACCTAGCCTCGGGGTGTTTTTCCACAAATGCAGAAAGGTTGCCAGGATAGTAAACGAGCTGAGACGAGTAAATTAGTTCCCCGACGGCGAATCAAAACGGAGTAACCACCTTCTTTGATTCGTAGTGAATTATATCCGTCGTGACGTTATCCAGGAATCTAGGAGCTCCCATCAGTCCCTCGCAGAGTACATCGTGATCGATACGCACCCTGAATCATGACTGATAATAAGACATGTGACGTTCCTTTGAGCAATGAGCCATTGTTCAAGCCACCGCACAGAAGCGCGATCAAGCTATAGATCGAGGAGCACATTAAACGGGGAAAATGCCCGAGATAACTCGACATACATGATTCGTGGGCTATATGTTAACCATTAACCCAAGGGTAAATTATTAATGAAGAACAATTACGGACCTCGTCGAGAAGTAACAGGTCGGCATTGTACAGCATCGCGCGCGCTAGCTCCAGCTTCATCTTCCAGCCCCCTGAAAGTCCGCCGACGATGTCGGCCTGCCGAGCATCATCGAAGCCAACCTCAAGGAGCTGGTCCCTGATCTTCGACCTTGGTACATCCTTGAGCGATTCATCTGGGCGAGTGAGCGATGCCTTGAACGATATATTTGGCAAACTGCCTACCCGAAGCTACAAAATCCAGCACGGATAGAGTGCCGTCTTCACCCTGGAGAGAATGTTCTACCATAACACAGCGCAGTTGATCCTGGGGTGGAAAGTTCTCCACCTTCCCATCACGTAGCTGACGCATTAGCGTCGACTTCCCTGATCCATTCGCGCCCAGAATACCATATCTCCGCCCACGGAAGAGACGGAGGGTAGTGTGCGAGAGAAGCAGGAGCGCACCATATGCAAGCGAAAACAGCGTATCGCACAGCAGTTCGCCTTCTTCCTCGGAGCCACTTTTCACAGTCCCATCTTTTGCCTTGAGGGGTGACAGGTCAGCAACAATGCAGAGAAGAGACGACAGTGAACCTACCTGCTGGACGGCATGTAGATGTGAGCGAACCCTCTCTGTGAACTTTGCTGCTTCATCATCTCCTAACCATGGCTTCATGTATAGACCAACACATCTATTCCATCGGGATTTTTCAAGAAAACGATTCTGATAGACAAGATCCACTATCAAGGATGCCTGGAATTGAAGGGACGATGTCAATAAGGCGTGCCTCGCTGCCACAGGTTGATTGGGCTCTGCTGCAGACCGCACAACAAGGCTATCATCCAACAGAGTGAGCAGGATCTTGAACGTCTCGGCTATTTCAGCATCCAAATCACGTGAAGCAGCAGCACCACTGGATGACGCTCCTGACTTCAACAGCGTGTTTAACGCAGTATCCGCAAACGCGCGGACCTAAAGAGTTGATAAGATGGTACACAACACGGCACCTTTGAAATTCGACTGCTGACCTCGGGGAATGCAGCACTCTCCGCGATTTTTTTGACGCCGTCTACGAGAGGGCTTAGATACCGCGCGGCAACCTGCGGGCTTCTAACGAGCTTTACGAGGTTGTCAATGACTACCACCGTGCGCCGCTGAACCTCCATGCTCCGGTCGTTCAGCGCTCGCGTAAGCAACGGGACGAGGACTGCAAGGGCGGGCGCAGTCACCTCGGCAACAAAGGTTGTCGACGACAGTGCCTTGATGCATGCAGGAACGGTATCGGGGTTAGACATGCATTTGACCAACGCGGGTACATGAGGTGCTAGATCCGGGTTCCCAAGCGTGTTGCAGAGTAGTGTAGCGCACTTGACGGCGGAGCTGGCAACCTATTGCGTCGTCAGAACGTACAGAAATCCCAGAGCGCTCCTCTAACGAGTTACCTCCTTCTTGGTGTCGTGCATTGCAAGCTCGACTTTGGGGAGGATATGCCCCAATTCATCGGCCACGGATTCTTTGGCGGTTGCCACAAAACTTTTCAGTGCGTCTAGCGCACCGACTTTTGTCTGCCATTTCCCTTTGTCCAGGACGTCTTCGAGATCTCTAAACACGGTCCTCGTCGCCTCTGGAGGGAGAAGTTGCAATATAGCCTTGGCTGCAGCAGTGGCGGCAACCCGCACCACGTCTCCCTTGTCGGAATAGAGGTCAAACAATAAAGGAAGACTAGGGAGCAAGAACGGTGCGCTAGGTGCTCCGAGGACAGTAGCTAGTGACTGGAAACCGATCGCTGCGGACTCTCGCTCGTAGCCTGATTTTTTATTGAGTGCAAAGGTGTGCATGGTAGAAATGACATTTTGGTCGCTAGTGAATTTAGTTCACAACTTGGCAGTCAGAACGAGGAACGCACATAAGCGTCTCTACTCCGGCCTTTGAGACGGCGAGAGCAAGCTGATCAGCTGCCGCTTTAGCATCTGTACAAAGTAAGCTACTCTCGCATTTCTATTTTTCTCAATGGACCTACCGGGTCCTGTTGGCGCAGAACGGAGCGATTGAAGGACTGCTGCGAAGTCATCGGTTGAATCGTTGGTGAGAGCAGGCGACATTTTGGAAGAGCCAGATCGATGATTAGGGCAGTGGTAATATGCTTGCTTCCTGTCTATGGGTTGATCGCTAGAAAACAGTCTATCTAGAGGTTGCAGTGTGGGTGTCAAGCAAACTTGAAGCTAGAGTGTGTCGTTCCGGGTATCGTCGTGGAGTAGAAAAGACACCTGCTGGCTCGGCGCAATGCGCTGTAAAACGTGGCCGATCTCCACAGAGGATTTCCTCTAAGTGTATTCTCTTCGAGACATTCAGACTCAGATGCTCACTCCGACGGCAAGACTTGTTCTACAGGCTGTCATTTAACAAATCCTAGTACTGTCCTTGTGCTACTTAACTTAACGTTACTATGCTACATCGATTTCAACGCGTCCTGATTCCAATGTGTCCGTGCACTAAATCGTGCCGCTTCGCAGGTTATCAAACTGGCTATGTTCATACCTTAGCCAGTTTGGGCTATGATCGAGCGGGCCCATTGCGTCCTTCACGATCCTTACCAGACTCTGTCCCGGGACCAGGTCTTTGCCAAATCCACCTTCCATGCCC